>BGPR01015435.1:0-36674 GCA_013235015.1 Araneus ventricosus
AGTAACGTAGATATATGTGAGGTAGGCAGAGTGCACTCGATTTCCTGCGAATGGATTGCATGTATGCGAGCAAAAAATATATGGTCATTCCATCAAGATAGTAAGCACATAAATAAAACGCATGAGAATTAATATTTGTGTTAAGAATTGCCTCAGATTGAGCTAGCATGAGGTGTGTTACCCTCAACGAAATACAACGTACTTTTAATTAAAGTTCGTCTATTCTAATGGCCATAGAGCCAAACGAAACGGAAACCGAATAAAAAGTAAAAGAAAAAGGAATAGAAAAATATATGAACAAATATAAAGAAAATCGTAAACTTTGGCCAATAAATGGTTCTGCGCCATTATCTGTTGTGATCATTGTAAATCTTTAGTTCTCGATGTAAAGTTGGCTCGTTTGAGGTCTTTTATTCAATTAAAAACGGTTATGAAATTCAAAATTTTACTAGATGTAGTAGAAGTGACGCGCTCAATAAACGCCGAAAAAAGGAAAGTAAGAAAATGTGTATAAAACTGTATTTTAAACGGAAAATGACTCTTCGTTCAAAATTGAATGTAGGCAGCATTTTTAGTTAAGCTAAATTCCTTCAACTTTCCTTTAAAAAAAGAAAACACCTCAGGAAATAGAGCAACTCCCCTTTTTAACGAAAATTTAACTTTTTACATTTTTTCTTTTTACTTCTATTCTTTCTTTTTTTTGTTTTCACAGGAATGATCGCTATTTCTCCACACAGTAATGAAATTTTGTTTCGTATTAGCCATAGAACCGGCTCTAATGCCCTCTGAATGGGGGAATCTCTTATTATAAAACACTGTAGCTTATGTCGAATCTCTGCATTATTAAACCTCGAAAGTATTTGAGCCGTATTTTTATTTTTCAATTTAACAGCAAATGATTCATGTTTATATGGACAATTTCTAGAACTAGCATGGATAAAATATTATTAAGATTTCAGAGACTTGATTAAACTCAATAAATATCCAGTTATGCATTTTGAAAGCTAATTTTTAGATACTGAAGCTATTAGATGAAAATAATAAAACGCTTAGAGGGCTGAACCACCAACTGCTCATCGCGCGATTTATGCGGTTTGGAAGTTGGATAATTTTCTGCTACTTACCACTGTTACCATACGTTAGATTGTTTAACATTTATTATAGCGTTGAAAATAAATAACAATTCAATTAATTTCAAAAAGTATTTGGACCCATTTGAAGAGGCTGCAAATTTTAAAAAAATCAGCAGTTCGAGGGTTAACATTACTTTGTCATCGTAGGATGGACGTGAAGCAAAAATTACTTCAAATTTTGCTGCGATGTAAATTTAAAAAAAAAACAGCAGTTCGAGGATCTTCTTTATCGTAGGATGGACGTGTTGCAAAAATTACCTCAAATTTTGCTGCCTATGGAGTTATAGACATAAATATCCTCATGCATTTGAAAGTACTTCCCGGTTCTCTTAATTCACTGATAAAGTAAATAATGAACTTTTATTCATCTCCTAACATGCATAGATTGTTCCTTTGATGAATTAATTGTGTGTTGATATCTTCCAATTTTGCAGTTACTATGAGCTATATGGAATAGATAAATGATTGCGCATTAAATACATAAATATGACCATTAAATTGGGAATAAGTTTTAGTTCCATTATCCCTTAATATTCGTATTGGGGGAGAAAAAATAAGAAGACACTAGTTTCATTGTAAAAAGACATTAAAACTCATAAATTTCCTCTAAGTAAAAAAATGGTTCATGTAAGGAGTGGAATAGAAATAGAAAACTGATTGAATCAGCAATTAAATCTTGCATACTTTGGTAGACAAGTGTATCTACAACTGCTTACTGCTGCTTGGAGAAAAATTGTGCAGGTGTGTAAAAGACAATTGCTGCAAAAAAAGAAGATATGAAAAATCTTAGAATTCTACAAAGTAATTAAAAATCGATGCATATAAGGAGAAGAATGGAAATGGAAACTCAGTCAATCGATTTTCACATACATTGGATAAGTGAATGTATTTACAAGTGAACATAGCTCCAGACACACCAAATATTCATGCGCTTCTGGGATGCGGCCTAAAGTATTTTTACATGTCTACATTATTTTCGATTTTTTTTTTAAATATATGAAAGGTGTAATTGTTTATTCCACCCCTTGTAAGAATTAAACACGGTATTCCAATTCTCATTCCGTCAAGTTCTTGATTCAAACTCCGTACTCCCAGAGTCCTTCAAATTCCTCCGATAAATTGTGAATCAAAATATTATTCAGGAATTGTTCTTTAGGAAAGGAAATAGTATTAATTAACTCAAAAAAGTTTTCATTATGTCCTCTTTGATGGAGTTATAAATTCAGCTTCAAACGACTACTTGAGAATTCAGTTCCTCTTTTATTCTTACGTAATAAAATCGCATGTATAATTGTTTATCAGATGATTTCATTTCAGAGTACTTTGATAGAAAAATTGAGAAAGATGTTTAAATCTTGTTTTCTTTCAAAGACAGAAAGTATTCAGAAAATGAAAAAATGTTTTATGTGGAGTGCGTTCTCTCATTCTTTCGTTCTCCTGTTTAAAAGCAAGAAAGTAAATGAAGATTAAGATTTTTGATCGATTGTTTTATATATTAAACAAAATAAAAAAAACATTTGGTAGTGGATGCAGTCTGGACGGGAAAACAAATTGCTAAAATATTTTTCATGTTAAGAAAATATAAATATTTTTAATTAATCCCTTTTTAGAATGCTTCCTCTAATTCAGACTTTAATATTTTTTTTTAAATTATTTTAAGGATCCTAAAAGTATTCTTAGTAAAATTTGGGATACGATTTTAATTACTTATATTAGTTTTCTAAAAGAAAATTTTCTTACTTATGCTTCAATTTTTGGAAAATAGCCGACATTTTCACTTACTTTATTTGTTTAAATTATTCTAAGCCAATATTTTACAATTAGATCTTTAATTCTTTTAATCTTATAATTGTGAGGATAACTAAGATTCGCGTAATTTCAATAAAATATTGCTGACTTTTTGCATATGTTACTGATAAGATTTCAAAAAGGCAAACTGAAGGAAAAAAAACTGGTTTAAATAAAGAAAAACAGAAATATTTTGATAAATCCAATATATAGTAGTTAGTTTTCTTTTTTCAAAAAGAATATCTGAATATATATAAGTCAAATAATAAAAATAATAACCATTTATAATTGATTATTGGTTTAATCAATTTCATAAAAAATTAAGAAAAAGGTTTTTAAAAAAATGAAAAATATTGATTTTTTATATTTCTTAAAGCTTTGTACTTAATAAATTTCAGCGAAAAATCTGAGAGGGGAAGGGAAAAAAGTCTCAAGATTGCAGTTGAATAATGTGCGTTTCTCGTAACAGAAATGATTAATAGCAAATGCTTATCATTTATATCCACTAAAATAAAATAAATGTGAAAACTGGAAATGAAAAAAACAATGAGCCAGTTTTTTAGTGAAAATTTTAGTGTTAAAAAATCGTACAACATTTCTGAAGGCAAGAGATCATTTTAATGAGAAAGATAATAAACCTATTTAATTCTATTGCTTTGAATCCTAACTATATTTTTTACTTAAGTTGAAATTAATTTTTTTCTGACGTGGTATAAATTTGAACCGCAAAAGAGGGTTCCATTGCACCACGGAAATTTGCGGGACAAAGCTAATCTCAGTTGTATTTTTGTATTTGCTTTAGTATTAAATAATTATAAGAATATCGTTTGATTTTGTTTCAGATATGCCCAAGGTGTAAAAAAGGAAGATATGAACTTGAAAGTAGATGGTTTTCCCTCAAGAGATCCATGAAGTCTACTATAATGCCATTTCACAAGTTAGTGTACTCTTAAATATTCAAAAACCTTTTCTAGCACCCCAAGCGAATAAATGAAAGCTACTTTATACAAGGAAATCTGGAAATCCACTGGTTTTCTACAATGAGAGAAGGGAAAGAGAGTTGCGATTTTTTAGTCGTGGTTAGTGTCTTGGTTTTCCTGTTAATATTGCAGACTGTAAAATGATGATAAATGCTTATCTAATAAAGAAAAGTGTGTTAATAGAAATAATATTAATAATACACAAACAATGACCGGATAAATGTGTTTCTAAAGCGCCATTCCGATTTCACCGTATGTCAAGGCGAAATTTTTTTTAATATCATCAGATATTTATAACATTTATTTTTCTTGTATATTCCCCCTCCAGATTTTCCATAAATATATCTATTATTGCGCACGGTGAGTTTGTTAAAGAAATATACTGATAAAGTAGCCAGTGCAAAGTATTCCTACCCACGATATAATTTTGCCCCAAAATTTCCAAAAATTATAATTTATTAATAAATTAATGTATGATCCAGATTTTGTTTCAAAATTTTTCTCTAGTATTCACTCAACGAGGAAATAAAAATCAGAAAACCATTTTTTAAGAGAAATATATGCATCTAATCTCGAAATTCATTCTGAAGTCTTGAAAATGGGTGTAAAGTATCCCCGTTTTAAGGAAATCAATACATTATTTTCACTGTCTTTTATTATATCAATTTATTTCACAATTCCATACATTTTTACGATAATTACTTAAAATCGGTATTAAATCGAAAATTTCAACCTCCGCATGTTTTTTTATTATAATATGCAGAGTTTTCTTTCGAATTGTACGAAACTTACCGAATACTTGATAATATGTGAAAGAAACATTGTATTAAAATTTGAATTCAAAAATTTGAATATTTCGGGAAATATGAGCATTTCTAGTAAATAATGTTTTACTGCGCATGAGCGAAATGTTGTTCTATGTGTTTTCAACAATGGTGCCATCAAAAGCTACTGTAAATAAAACTTAAGAAAGGCGGAGTTCGGGTCCGCGCCTTAAATTTTTTCTGAGAACGTCGGGATAAAATCATAAAACAAGTGTTTCGTATTAATATGTTATTTAATTAGCAATCTCTTTAATACAATATTTACAAAGAGTAGTATAAAGGTTACAGAATAGATGAATCCCAAGCTACAACAGATCCTTGTTACATGCAATAAGCTTGTGATTTATCTATTCTGTAATCATTATACTACTCTGTGTAAAATTATATCAAAGAGATTGATAATTAACTTACATATTAATACGAAACACTTGTTTTCTGATTTTATCCCGACGTTCTATGAAAAATCTACGGCACGGACCCGAACTGCATCTTTCTTATATTTTTTCAAAGTGATGACATAACTGCAAACTGTTTACAAGATTTCCATTGGAGATTTAAAAATTCAGTGAGTATGCAATAAAGCTTCTTATCATCATTCTCGGACGTGGATGAATATTTCTCGACAAATTTTACGAAAGTATTCAGTATTTCATCAACTTTTTTCTACGAAACTTTCTTGGTCTGCGTTTCGCCTTCATCTTCGTACTCGCCCTCTTCATAATTTTTCTATTTTTCCAGAACGTGCTAGATTATTTCGTCACCATCAAGAAAAGTGTGATGAGAGAAGAATTGTTTACATGCACTCAGACGTGCGCCTCCTATTCTCTAACGCATTACAAATTTGTTTAGATTTTCATGGACACCCATTTCCTTTTTTCGATTATAAAACATGATATTATACTGAATTTTTAG
Organism: Araneus ventricosus; assembly: GCA_013235015.1. Taxonomy (NCBI): domain Eukaryota; kingdom Metazoa; phylum Arthropoda; class Arachnida; order Araneae; family Araneidae; genus Araneus; species Araneus ventricosus. Next base: position 5,638 of record BGPR01015435.1, read on the forward strand.
ACGTATGTTCCTGTTAAAAAATAACAGCTTAAAATTTCAAATTTCTTATTTTCCCTCTAGAAATTAAAGTCAGAAGTATTCGAAATTAGTAGACATTTTTGACAAAGTAAATTTCCTAAACACGCATCTACTTTTACTGCTAAGTTTCTTTTGCGGCAGAAGTAGCTGTTTTAAACTGAAAATTTACTGCGAAATAAACTGTTAGTTAATTTTTCTGAGAAATAGATATGTTCAATAGTTGAACACATTTTGCACCTTTTACAACTCTTTGAAAGAATAAAATTTTATTAACTTGCTTCATTCATCGCTTTTGTCATTTTCTGAAAAGTCACGGAACAGCCAAGATTTCTCATCCAGTTTCGATGTTTCAAGTCGTTGCGCCCTCTATCAGCGTCAACAGAAAACATTGCGGTGATTATTTTCCATTGATGCTGTACTCGTTAGATTGACTATATTTCCTTCACTCAAAAACAGAGCATGTGTGCGGGAGGTGTGTGTTGGGGGGGGGGGGAACATGAGCTTTACTGAAGTTTATTTATTAAAAAGCTTATTATGAAAATATTAACTTTTTAATTTTTTATTAAAAAGTGTTATTAAATGTGGAACTTATCAAAACCGTAATAAAATGTTACGGTATATTTATTTATGCATATGCATGCATTAAAACTTATTTTCTGAAGGAAGGTTTTTTAACAAAGTAAATTTTATTTTCTCATTATTTCATAAAAAATACCCTCTATTAAAATATTTAATAATCGACACAACCATTACAAATATTCTTTGCTTTCTGAATCGCAACTTTTTGTCAGAATTGTTTTAAATAACATTACCTCTGAATGCATTTTTTTTATATATTTGTCCTTTAAACTTAATTTATCGACTTTTTTGTTCTGAATTTTTTAACTCCTTTTAATTGAATATTTATTTTCCTCTGGACATTCCATATGATTTTGTTATGATTTACTTTAAACAATGAATAAATAAGAAATATTTACAACACTCATGGAAATAACCAAAATGGATTTCTTAATTAAAAGATGAGACAGAAAAGCGAAAAGGAAATATGCGTGGACAACTTTATGATGTAAAAAGATACAGAAAACAAAAAGCGATTATATGCACTTCCAAAGCAAAATCAATACTGATATAGAAAAAAAGAATACTGCTTCTTTCCATGGTGAACACAAATTTTCAGGCAAACTATATATATTAAAATAAGGCTGGAATTTAATTTTTACTTTATCATATACCAATTACTCAAAGAGAAAATACTATATATGAAAAGTCGTCAGACGATTCATAAGGCAGGCGAAATTACCTTGGCGAGAACGAATTTCTTGGCGAGAAATGTCTGATAATTCCATTTACGCTTAACAATTACAAGAAAATATTTAAAGTTTTTTTTTTAATTTCGGTACTGAGCGGAACATATAGTGTAAGAAAAAATGGTTTGCATGGTAAATGAATTTAAATATCAGTTTAGAACTAAAAGATAGCCAAAAATTATAAAAAGATGTAACATTTATTTAGCGAAAAGCGGATAACGATACACAGCTACACATAGCCATAAGCTAACTGTGTTTATTTAGAACTCTGATGTCATTATTTTAATTTTTGGTTGGCCCCCACTCTTTTATTACCAATTAATATGAAAATTATATATAATTAAAATAAGTATTTTACTACCGAATTAAAATAAATGGAAGTAAAACATATACACCGTTTTATATTGCTTCAAGAAATATCAACGCATTTGGTCGGAATCGCGTAACAAACGTACAGACAGACAAGTGGAAAATCCTGGAGTTAAAACGTAGACCTCGCCTCGCTCGGTCAACTAAAAATTATGTAATCAAAAAGACTAACAAAATCCAAGATTGTATAACAAAGACTTTCTTGATATTTTCTAATCGCTGTGCTTGCATTCAAAATATTGAAGTTTTATTAGAGAGATGCTTGGAAGTATAGTCGCGGAAAGAAAAACGTAGTCACCTCGCATTACTTTGCAGTGGTTCGACGTATATTAAAAGGAAAGGTACCAGTTACCAGGGAATAAGTCTAGTGAAAGGCCCTATAGAATAAAAATTTCATATGGGGTCCTCTATTTATTTATAATTGAAATAACTTTGAAATTTCGAATGGTAACACACATTTTTATTGATGGATTTAAAAACTCCATCAAAATTTATTCCGGGATATCAAATATGGTCATTCTAGTTGTATTATTTTCGAAATTATAAGCAAAGGAAATTTTGAGTTTCCAACAATAAAGCAAAATTTTCAATTTTTATTGATATTTTGTGAAATAACATAGTTATTGACGTGGAATTTTTTTGTTGTTATAGTATGAAATATTCTACAATATGAACACTTACAATTTGACAATAATTTTAAGTGCATATAATATTTTATCAAATTTTATGCTTAAAAATTTTTGAATTTTAACTCTTAAAAATTTTAACAGTAATCTATGCAGAAGGCTAATGCCTATGCATAATTTCAGCTTCTTCGTAATAATAGTTTTGAAATTATATCGTTTTTTTTTATTTTTGCTGTAATACGATGCGGGCATCATATATTTAGAAAAAAATTATATTATGAAATATAATTATTACGCCACTTTTTAAAATAAAATTCAAATATGTAAATGTTCAGCTATGTTTATATACATATTAAATTTAAAAAAATAGTGTGGTGAATTTTACCCAAATGATTATTATACGAAGAATTAGATAATACCAATACCTTATCCACTTACAAAGGAAAACCAGACAACGAAGGGAAAAAAGTGAAAGTGAGAATAAATCCCATCCAATTCAATTTAATACACATACTAACATTACATTAAAACAACGATTATTCTCTGTTATTCGATTTCTGCGACTCATGCAAAACATGCCTATATATGCATTATTAATATTTTAACCCAATGTGCTCAAAATTTATTCAGGTAAAAGTGAAAATTATACGAAACTTCCACAGATATTAGATATCCTAGCTTTTGCAGGACAAAATAAAACTTTTTGGGTTACTTGTGTTCTAAAGAACTTTTAAAGCATCAATTATTATCGATTGTAAAATGTGGACCATTACTTTTAAAGTAGCATTTTATGTGCAAAATAATTTAAAATGGTACTAACGAATTTAAACGCAAGCAGAGAACTTCTCTATCTAAATGTAGAGACGACTCCTTTTTATATTTAGAAGCCAAAATGTCGTGTATCTTCCTATCTATTTATGGCATATTAATCAAAATTCACTTCTTGGGGTATTTTTTCTTGAGAAATTGATTTATGACACTAAAAAGTTGTGTTTCTATTGAAAATTTTGAAGTTAAGCAATATTAAATATTTAGATGACACCTTCAAAGATATTAACCATAGAATCTATTAATATAAGTTATTTACTGAGGAAGGATACTTTCCTTTCCAATATGCAATGAACGAGCGCACAATAATGCTCGGTGGTTCCGTTTTTTTCCAGTGATTGTAGATCTGTTGCATCTAATGCATTTCATGGATTTTGATGGTCGTTTTTCTTTTTTCACACACAATTCACAAACTCTTCTTCTCAGCTCTTTTTTCTGTTTACTTGATTTTTTCAGGCTGTGATGTATATACTAGAATAAAAGACGAGGTAATGCCATATGTCGATTATCAGATTTTGGCTCGAGTAGTAAGGTATTTTTCCATACGACTGAATGCTAAATTTTTCAAGAAAATTCTTCGGCTTAGCGGATTATTAACAGACTTATTACATATTAAATACTTTTGACTATGTAAAATGAAATATTCAATCGACGTAATGCACAATCGATATATAATTACCAAACTGAAACGTTAAGACATGAAAAAAATCAAATTACAGGAGCGAGCGCGTGTGAACTTTACGACATAAGCATAAAACAATATAAAATAAAATTGAAACTCGTACAAACCCATTTACTCCTCTAGAGATGGGTTGCATGAAGGAATAGCAATCACCTTCAGATAGTTTTGTCCTCGAATCTGAGAACAGAATGTGACAAATCCTTTTTGTCGTAAAATTTGCGCATACGCTTCCACTGAAAGTTTAATGAACTTGATTACTCGAAGTCCACAAATTCAAATAAGCAAGCAGCATTGCATTTACATGTTTCTGTCCATAAATTTAATTTTGACACTCTTTTAAAGAACTTGACTTGTTTCCTGTTTGTAAAGATGGAATTTAGTCATCACATTTTTATTTACTTCTTTATGGGCTAGAGTTGTGAAATGTTATACAGGTATGTGTTTCCAATTACAAAACAATATTTAGTATTTTCAGGTAATTATTTAGAAAAAAATATTACATGATTACAGAACAATGGATAATGCTTAATTAAATACAATAACCGCTAAAAATAATAAAAAATAAATAATAAAAGTTTATTTAAACGAGCTTTTATATTTGTAATTAAAAATCTGGGGATCAAATCAAAAGTTGAGTATGAGGGGCTGTAATGAATCAAGAAAATTCCTATTGAAATACATCATGAATGTGGTAAAAATTCAAATTAAAATTCTGTTTTTATTGAAAATAAATTATAGCTTCTAGCAATGTAAATATTTATAGTGAATGTAATATATAAAGTATAAAGAAAGTGTTAATCATAAACATAAAATGTGACATTAAGTAATGAGTAAATTATTAGTAAATAGGAAAATGTGAGTGTTAAACGAATCAGACTTTAGTTTTATTCATACGTTTGTGTAAATAATTTTGGATAGAAGAAAATATTCAGTAATTTCGTCTTCATCTGGTATTACACAGAATTGGAAGTAGCTTTAAAAAATTCAAAAAATTTTATTGCATTTATAATTATTTCTGTTATACTTTATGAGATTATAACTCATTAGAACAATTTTTTTATGTTTGCGTGAAGATTTCAGTTTTGAAGTAATCATACTACATACAAACGCTACAAGAACGAAACAGAAAATATTATTTCTTCAAAGTAAGTATACCTTTACACTCTTTTACTAAAAGATATAACAGAAGAAAAATCAATATTTCCCTCCGCTCATTGAAATTTAACAATTATTACTTTTTACAGCAATAAAACCTCTTGTCAATCATTTATCAAGGCAAACTCAATTGCGAAATTCTTTCTAGAAAGCATTTTAAAGGGGTTAAGAGGGTGCTAAAAATATGTTCAATATCGATTGATGAAAGCCGAAAGAAAAAATTTCTGAAGAAAAGCAATAGAGAGATTTTTCTTCTCAAAATGGATTGCTGTAGAGTGGAACTTTTGATGCAACTTTGGCATAAATGTCCTTCTTTGACAATTAAGCAGTACACGATTGGAAAAAGTGTTTAGCTTTTTATTTATTTATGTAAACAAAAATTTTATAAAGTTATAACATTCTGCTTGAACAAAATGCAGTGATACCAAATGGTCACTCTCAAACAAAGACATTATACATATCTTTTTCTCTTTGCCTTTTCCATAATGCCGCTGCTATATGATAAACACACGTAAGCTTGAATTTTTGTAAGTTCGAATGTAGAATTTTCAGGTGAATGTAGAGTAAACACAATGTCGTGGAGAAGAATTTTACTCACTTTTTCTATGAACTTCTTTTCCGTATGAGAAAGTTTCAGTATTTCCTGTTAGTTGCTTAGAAATTCCGGCAAAGGTTTCTTTTTTCTCATGTTTCTAGTAGTGATGTCATTTCTCATATGTAGTCCACAATAAAACTACCAAAACAAAAGATTGGGAAGAATACTTTAAGAAATAAAGCATATTGTGTTAGTTTTACATTTTCCTACTACGATGAGCATATACAATTTCTTAGCACCAAAATGGAAATTCTATTGCAGAAAAAATAAACGAAAGCTATTTTTGACGTTTGCAGTAATTTAAATAATTTTTGATGTGTTTCGAAATGTATTAATTTTATTATTTTCACATCAAGGAATCTTGAATTATGGCCTAAAACTTGATGGAAGAAAGTCCATCATTGTATTTCATAATGTACTTAATTTCATTATAAAATCGATATTTAATGAAAGTACATCAAAAATATCAAAAATTATAATATTTAGCGATAAAATGCCCATGAATCCATAACGAAGGCGTCGAAGACAACATGGCATCAACCTTGCATTTTTCGTATAATATGAAGGGATCAAATTGGTTAATTCTAGGAGCACAACATGAGGGCGCTGCCATCGTTTAATCCAGAGGGAAATCAACGTTTACTTCAGCTCTGATCTGATTAAAACCTCTGCTGTCTATCGATGTAAGTTTTTTAATTGTTTTTGGGGCAGCATCTATGAGCGGTTAGAAAAGATGCAAGATTCCAAAAATTGTTATGAAAGAATAAGTGAGAAAGCACGATTATTCCATTGGACGATAGTTTTCAAATTTCACAGGGTTGTTTTATTTTTAATCCCCTACCAATCAATGTTATACATTTCGAGCCAAATCCAGATATATGTTAGAAATGTGTTGCAGGAAAAATTTCGTTGGTTTAAAACATGATTTAAAGAAGCTTCGAAAACAAAAAGAAATTTGTTCTACAGAAATCATTCAATAGGCTTTGATCCTTGCATTACACAATACATCATGATTGAAAGCAGAGATTTTTACTATTTCATTTCGTGAATTCGTAGCTTCTGTTTATTGAAGTTTCACGCTCTCTGTTTATCATCGAACACAAGAGAGAAGCTACGGTTCCTTTTCATCTAGAAGAATACTTTGTCCGATCGAGCAGTAAAAAAATCTAATATTAGAAATTTTAACTCCGATATTGTTTTGTTCCATATTTTGATAATTCACCCGAATTTAAGGCAGTCTCCAGGGGAAAAACTATGAGGCTCCATTTTTATCAATTTTGCAGGATCCAGACCACAAAGGTTCCAAACTTTGACACATAGTTAACAATATTAATTAATATAAGCATAATTATTTTTTTTTCAGAACTGAAGAAATACAGTAAATTATGATGTCTCAAAAAATTAGGTAAAAAACAGCTGTAGCTTTTTTACACATCTATGAATAAACAAGGAGAACTTGCGAGAGGTTGTAGGTGTGTGTGAGCTAGAATTACGGAGAGCAGACCGCTGCACAAAAAGCTACGAAATTTGGCACGAACATATTTTGGAAAGGGGGATATGTACTTGGGGGCATTTTTTGGAAATTTTAATAATCTAAATAATGAAAGAATTCGGAGTATTTCCTTGAAAACTTCGGGAAATATTAGATCACAAAAATTATTTTTTCACTGACTAAGCATTTTTAAAAAATATCTCTTCTATGATATGATTGAGCTGTCGTCTAACTTTTTCTCTAATTTTAACATCTTTTCGCATTTTTCCAATATTTGAAATGTATAATACTATAGGAATTTCATCCTCCCATCAGTTTCGAAATTTTATGTCAGATAACTTCATCCATTGACCTAACAGATGGCCCTGAAATCTCATGTAAGAAAAAATCGCTTCATCTGAACGCTTCAAATAATAAAAACTTCAATTATAATTTTTTTTACCAGCTCGGAAATAAAAATCCGAGCTTTGAATTAAAGTATAAACTCATCTTTCAAGACACGTTGTTGCGTAAAAAAATAAAATTTATATAAAAACATTTTATATTAAAATAGTGGTGACATTTTTTTAAACATATGCATCCAAATGCTTGTTCTTTTTCTCTACGTGCTTTTGATGTAAGAACTGTTTATGGAAAGTGTATAAGATGTAAATTAGTTTAAGCAATGTATTTTCAAGCAACCCTTTCTAAATTATTTCTTGAGTAAATTGTCAGTCTCTCAAACAGCTTTAGGACGGCGTTACCGTAGGAAAAGTTGTGCTCTTTTTAATTGAGGAACGTTTATTCCGAAGAATTGATGCATCAGCATGTAAAAAATATCATTCTCGGAAATTCCACTATTTTTCTTTATAAAGACGACTGATTTAACATAGGACATAAAGAAGCGAGAGCCTGCCATCGAATTATGATGCTCGAAAACATTTCATTTTCACTGCTCACAAACAGATTTGTTGTATTATGCTCAAGAACTGACGTGGCTAAAGCTATTCTAATATTGAATCAATAGTTATCGTCGAAGAAGGTGGCGCTGTGTAAAGTAAACCAAGAATACCTACATCATTTTGCGTTACCTAGACAAAAACACTCTTGATAGCTACATTATCTTTAAATAAATAACTAGTACTGAAATGTATCCTAAATATTTTTTCACACTTTCAATTCTTTAATTCAGAATATAAACTGAGATTTAGCACCTAGTCATAAAAGTTATATACTGTTTGGTATATTGTAAAGCCTGGGTTTAAAACTGCTGTGCAGACTTTCCTCCCAAAAATAAAATACATATATATGACATAAAGTAAAATGACATTGGTTCGGCCATACAAGGCGTTTACGAGTATCGTTTGAAACACACAAAAAATAACGTATGGTATTTCTAACGTGTAATTAAATATTATATACCTTTGTTATCTACAAGTTTCAGAATTTTAAGAAAAACTATCGTACACCAGGGGATTAAAAATCGCTGCCCACAATGGGTATCTTTACTCCCGAGCAAGCATAAGAGAATGTAAAAAAAATTTTAAAAAATTCATAGCTTAATTTTTAAAACTCTTAATTATTAATATCGTTATCATTATTAATAACGTACCATAACATCCAATGTTGTTTAGATTTGACGACATAATTTATTGAAATTGGGATACCTGAATTTTAAAAATATTAGTCATCCAGGTCAAAATATATTCTAAAATTGGCATATGAAATATTGGCATTTCCGTGTTTGAACGAAGTAATTTTTGCTAGCAATTATTTTCCCTTCTGAAAGGGAAGAAATCTCCAGTAAGATTCAAAATTATTGAAATTCACATTGGATGTACGGATATGTATTGTAATACTATAAAGCTACGTACATCAAACTTTACTTTTTAGAAGATGACGGATACCAGAAACTGATAATTAATCAAAGTTTAATTGCAGTACAATGCGTAAGCAGAAACGTAGATGTGTGTAAAGTTGGCAGAGTGCACTCGATTTCCTGCCAATGGATTGTATGTATATGAGCAAGAAATATTAGGACATTCCATCAAGACAGTAAACAGATAAATAATACACATGAGAATTAATATTTGTTTTTTGATTAGCCTCAGATTGAGCTAGCATTAGGTGTGCTACCCTCAACGAAATACAGAGGTCATATAATTAAAGTTCGTCTATTCAAATGAACTAGAGCCATTACTAAAATGAAAACCGTAAACTTTTGCCGGCGATAAGTGGTTTTGCGACACTAACTTATGTGATCTTGGTAATTTTTTTAAATCTGGATGCAAAATTTATTGGCTCATTTCTGATTCTTTAATCAACTAAAAACGGTTACGAAGTTCAATATTTTACTACATGTAGTAGAAAAGATGGTCTCACTACACACCTAAAAAAAAGGAAAAACCTCAGGATTTAGCGCAACACCACTTATGACAAATTTAACATTTTTCATTTTTTTCCTTTTCACTTCTATTCTTTGTTTATTCGGTTTTTACCGAAAGGATCGCTATTTCTACACACTATTTAAATTTTGCTTCGTTTGGATCCATAAAACCGGCTCTAATGCCATCTGAATGGGGGATTTCTGATCATACAACATTGTAGCTTATGTCGAATGGCTACGTTATTAAACCTCGAAAGTTTTTTATACGTATTTTCCCGTTTTCAGTTTTCAATTCAACAGCAGATAATTCATGTTTATACAGATAATTTCTATAGCTTCCACGGATAAAATATTCTTAAGATTTCAAATACTTGTTTAAACGCAATAAATATCTAGTTATTAATTTTAAAAGCTTATGTTTTCGTTATTAGATTAAAATAAAAGAACGCTTATAGGGTTGAACCACCGCTCATCGCACAATTTACGTGGTTTGGAAGTTAGATTATTTTCTGCTTCTTACCACTGTTACCATAGGCTAGAGTGTTTAACTCTTAATAGATCTTTGCAAATAAATAACAATCCAATTAGTTTGAAAAGTATTTGGACACATTTGAAGGATTTGAAATTTTTAAAAAAATTCAGCAGCTCGAGGGTTAACATTACGTCGTCATCGTAGGATGGACGCCAAGTAAAATTTACTTCAAATGTTGCTGCCTACGGAGTTAAAGACATAAAATATCCTGATGCATTTTCAAAACTTTTTCCGGTTCTCTTAAGGTATCATGGTAAAAAAAAAATATTTATACTTTATTACTCATATTGTAAGCATTTGAAGTGCAATCAGTTATATATTCCCTATGGCTCATACTAACTGAAAAATTGGAAGGTATTAACACATTTAAAAATCATCAAAGTAAGGAACATTCTATGCATGTTAGGAGAAGAATAAAAATACAGGATTGACTTTATTAGTTAATTAATATTGGTATTGGGCGGAGAGAAAAAGTAAGCGGGCGTGTCAAAGAGACTAGATGCATTTTAAGAAGACATAAAATTCCTCAAAGTAAAAAAATAGTTTACGTAAGGAGTGGAATTGAAATAGAAAATTGATTGAATCAGCAATTGTATTTTGAATACTTTAGTAGATAAATGTATATACAACTGCTTACTGCTCCCTTTATTAAAATTTTGCACGTCTCTAAGAGAATTTACTGCAACAGAAGAAGATATTAAAGATCATATAATGCCACTAACGTTGAAAAAATCAAAGCATATAATAAGGAGTTATATATGTATAAAGTTTATTTGATCTATATGTTGGCTTCCTGCGTAATAAACTTTTTAATTTCATAATTCATAAGGCGTTTATTAAAAATCAAAATAAATATTTTTAAATGATAAAAATACATCTTGTAAATTATTTTAGAACGTAGATCCTAACTTACTTTCTATATTACCTTGGTTTTAAATTAAAAACACAATCACATCCAGCTGATGTCATTCCTCTGTAGACATTATCTTTAATGATGATAAATAAATTGTAATCATGCTTTTGCCAGCCATAAATAAAATATGCTTATATACATTTGTGTATGAAGAGGAGAGTAATAAATTACCTACTCATAAAGATAATAAATATGTATGTTTATACAATTGTTTATGTATACTTTCTTTATATTTCAAAAATAAACAGGGTAAACAAAAAGTCTGTTTTTAATTTTTAAATTGTAGCATGAAATAAAATTTGAAAACAACAATGTAAAAACTTTATAATTTTATGACTTTATTTTTAGTTGTCGTCCACAAATGATGTCACGCTTAGAAGGGGGGGGGTTCGTGAAATTGTGACAGTTTGTGACAAGGGGGCGGAAGGGGTAACAAGAAGTGTGGCATCACACATTTTGGTTAAAATAAAAACATTTAAAATAAGAACTAAGAAGATGGAAATCAAAATAAGTTGGCGATAAATATTACAATTTGACAACCAAATATATTTAAGCGAAAAGTCGTTTGTTGCTATGAAGATTATACGATTTATAAGGCAGGCGAAATTATCTTGGCGACAAGCGTCTGATAATTCCAATTTGGTTTAACAATTACAAGCGAACTTTTAAAGTTTTTTAAATTGGTTACTGCACCATATAAGATATAAAAGAAATGATTTAGAAGGCGAATGAGATTAGACATAAATTTAAAACAAAAAATAGTCAGAGATTATAAAAATCGATAACATTTATTTAGAAAATGCGGATACCGATAAGAAAACAAATGTATTTATTTACAACTCTTATGTCTACAGAAAGAGTCCACTCAATCGGTACGGAGGCTGTCATGGCATCAGGCACGGGGACATGAGGCGGCGTTCTGTCTACAGGAAGAAAAAAATTATTCAATATTAGTGGACTCACCTGGGATTTTCTGCTAGCAATTTAAGGCATTTCTTTTTCTTGTGCTTGAATTTTCAATTTATTGGAAAGATTCTTTCAACCCTTAGAAGTTTAATTCGGAAGATTATTGATTCGCTAGAATTTTTACATTCGTAGTTAGTCACAGTTAATTATCTGTAAAAATATAAGAAAGGCAGAGAATTTGATTGGAAAATAATTAATTTGTGATTCATAGGTATAGTTTTATAGTGTAATTATAATGCGCTTGCAATGTATTAAAAAGCTGCATTCGATGCTCTTTCGTATTTTTCTTCTACTACAAAATATTGTTTAGTGAAAAATTTGTGACATTCAAGATTGATGTCATTATGCGAAGACAGTTATCAAAATAATTACTTCATTTATATTTTGGTTTCTTGTTTAATTAACTTCTTAATTTAATAATTCATAAGGTGTTTATTAAAAGACAAAATAAATATTTATTAAATGATAAAAAAATACATCTTGTAAATTATTCTAGAGCCTAGATCGTAACTTACTTTGTATATAACCTTGGTTTTAAATTAAAAACACAATCACATCTAGCTGTTCTCCTCTGTAGACAGTAATGATGATAATTAAATTGTAATCATGCTTTTGTCAGCCATAAATAAAATATACTTATAAATATTTGTGTACGAAGAGGAGAGTAATAAATTACATACTCATAAAGATATTATTCATGTATTTTTATACCATTGTTTATGTATCGTTTCTTTATATATCAATAATAAACAAGGTAAAAATGTCTATTTTTAATTTTAAAATTTCAGCATGAAATAAAAGTTGAAAATAGCAATGTAAGATTTTTATCATTGTATAACTTTATTCTTAATTCTTTTTCTAGCGACATTAGTTCATAAGCGTAAGCAGAGAACCAAAAGTTAATTTTAAAGGTAATGGTGTCGAGAAAAAAAAAGTGCGATATTTGGTTCTATGAAACGAATTCGCCGTGTCTGTTCAAATGGCGTTTAGGCGACATCCTCTAGATTAGTGTTCCTTAAACATCGATAGACTATCGATACTATCGAAGCCAAGTCGATAGTATCGAGTTTTCGAAACTATCGACTGAAACAATCGATAGTATCGATAGTTTCCTCTCGGGCAATACTATCGATAGGCGCATTTTCAGTCGATAGAACTATCGACTGGAACTATCGATAGTTTCAGTCGATAGTTTTAAAGCTATCGACTGAAACTATTGACTGTCCATAGTATTGCTTCTATCTAGTGGCGGGTAGTGTATTGAGTCAGTGGGGGTGATGTATTATATGATACCTACCATTGATGCATTTTTGTATAATTTAAATATTGACCTTTTTGGTCAATATTGGATATGTTAATAAATTGCTTTTTGACTTCATGTAAGCAAGTTTTTATATATATGGTACTGAATTTTAATTTATCTTGCAGTTCTAGTCCTTAGTTTTGAAACTATCGATTGTTTTCTCTCAAGCAACAAGTCTATGTATTGTTATAGGGGTGCTTTAAGTAATTATATCACTGTGATTATTGATGCATTTTTGCATTATTCAAATTTTACCTTTAATTTCTCATGTATTTACTCTAGATTGTTTTCAAACTATCGATAGTTTTTGTTCAAGTAATAAATAGATCGAGGAATTGATCTTGGATTACTGAGAAATTTTTGTACTTCGTATCTGTATATATGTATGGAAGTAACGTACGTAGTACATAGGTATTTAAAGTAATAAGTACATACGCATGTAATGTGATAAGTATGTAGGTGAGTATTTTAGGTACTATAAGTACACATATAACGCACTACGTCGTTATGTATATATGTTAAGTACTAAGTTTGTAAGTAAAAATTTACGGATATACGTACGTATATATGTACGTTCGTATATGTGTAACGTCCGTCCGTCTGTATGAATGTAACTTACGTATATATGTATGTAATGTACGTTCTATGCAAGGAACGCTCATACGTTTGATTGCACGTATGTATTTACGAATCACGATTACGTATGTAACGTACGTACGTATGTTTGAAACACACATAAACTTAGTACGTTACATGCTTACGTACGTATATTACATACCTATGCAAGTATGTTATTTAGATTAGTACGTACGTTACATACATATACACATTTCATATGTAAGTAAGTTGCATACACAAGTACTTACGTTATAAACGTACGTACGCTTCCGAACGTTGCATAAGTGCATATGAAACGTTCCTAGGTAAGTAACGTACGCGTGTATGTACGAAGGTATCTATATAATGCACATACATATATAATGTACGAAAGTATATATGTTACATATGTACGTATGCATGCCACATCCGTACATACATAGTACATTTACCTATTCAGTTTTTACATACGTACGCATGTACGTTACATATGAAATCATGTTTCATATATACTTATGTTACATACGTACTCACGTTTCATATACACTTACGCCACATAAGTACACACATTTCATATATACGTTTGACGTACGTTACATACGAACGCATATTTCATATTTACGTATGAACGTACGTCACATACGTACGCATGTTTCATATATACGTATGACGCAAGTTACATATGTACGTTTCAGACGTACGTTACATACGTACTCACGTTTCATACATACTTATGTTACATACGTACTCGCGTTTCATATATACGTATAAGGAAAATACATATGTACGTTTCTGACGTACGTTACATACGTACTCGCGTTTCATACATACTTATGTTACATACGTACTCGCGTTTCATATATACTCACGTTACATACGTACTCATGTCTCATTTATACCTACTATCGATAGTTTCAAAACTATCGATAGTTTTAAAAACTATCGATAGTATCTAAACTATCTACTGAGAGAGCACCTATCGATAGTATCGCCTGAAATAAAACTATCGATAGTTTTGAAACTATCGATACTATCGATAGTTTCAATCGATAGTTGGGAAAACTATCGACTGGACTATCAATGTTTAAGGAACACTACTCTAGATATCCAGATGTTAAAATGCATCCATGTTAGAACTCAGTTGTTCATTAGTTCCAGAAAAAATTAAAATTTAAAGAATTTTTTTTTTAATGAGTGGTGAAAAAATTGCAAAACATTTTTACACAGTCTAAATAATCTAATATAAAATTTCTATTGATATTTTGGAGCCAGAAAAACGGTAAAACAAACTGGATCACACTGATCTTCTCGCTAAATTAAAAACATGAGGAAAAAAACCTATGAATAATGTTCTGAAATTTAAACAAAACTTCATTTCAATTTAAATAAGTTCCAGTATACGGCTCTTGTAAATTAAATGAAAACATTAAATTAAATTACCTTGAAAATAATGAATAAAAATATCATAAGGCATTGAAAGCCTCCAAATATATTGGGTCCCGAGGCAGTTGCCTACCTTCGGTTCCTTTTCATCTGGACGCATACTTTGTCCGATCGTACAGTAAAAAAAGCTAATATTAGAAATTTGTACTCCGATAGTGTATTTTTTCTTCATATTTTGATAATTTATCCAGATCGAAGGAAGTGTTCAGTGGAAAAACTTCGAGGTTCCATTTTTTTTCAATTTTGCAGAACACGGACCACAAAGTTTCCAAACTTCGACACGTAGTTAACAATATTAGCATAATTATTTTTATTAAGAACTGTACAAATACAGCAAATCGTGATGTCTCAAAAACTTAGGTAAAAAACAGCTGTAGCTTTTTAACACATCTATAAATAAGTAAGGAGAAGGTGCTAGTCTGTAGGTGTGTGTGCGCTTCAATTACGGAGGGCAGACCGCTGCACAAAGAGCTACGAAATTTGATACAAAGATATTTTTAAAGGGTTATAGGTACATAGGAGTATTTTTTGGAAATTTTAATAATTTTAAAAATGAAAGAATTCGGAATTTTTCCGTGAAAACTTCGGAAATTATTAGACCACAAAATTGTTTTTTCCCTGACTAAATATTTCTAAAAACTATTCTCTTCTATGATACCAATTAAGCTGCCGTATAACTTTCTCTCCAATTATAACATCGTTTCCTCATATTTAAAAATGTATAATACTGTTGGAATTTCATCCTCCCTTCCGTTTCCAAATTCATGTCAGATAACTTCATCCATTGATCTAACAGATGGCGCTGAAGTCTGATATCATGAAAAATCGTTTCATCTAAATGCTCCAAATAATAAAAATTTGAACTGTAAGTTTTGTTTACCAGCCGGATATAAAAATCCGAGCTTTAAATAAAAAGGGAACAACAATGAATGCGAAAGTGTGTTTAACGCTAAAAATTTAAAATCTATATTAAAAAATTGTTTTAATATAGTGGTGAAACATTTATAAACATGTACATGCACATCCGAATGCTTGATTTTGTTTAAATACGACTTTTTAATGTGGAAGATGTTTAAGAAGTTAATGATTTTAAGCAATGTTTGTTCAAGTAAAACTTTCTAAATTATTTCTTGAGCAAATTGTCAGTCTCAATCAGCTTTACAAGGGCGTTACCTTTGGGATAGTCGCGCTCTTTTCAATTGAGGAATGTTTATTCTGAAGGATTGATGCACCAACATGTAAAAACTAACACTCTCGGAAATTCCATTATTTTTCATTATAAAGCCGACTGATTTAACGTTGGTCATAAGGAAGCGGGAGCCTGCCATCGAATTATGATGTTCGAAAACATTTCATTTTCATTGCTCACAAACAGCTTTGTTGCATTATGCGCAAATACTGACGAGGTTAAAGCTATTCTAATATTGAAGCAATAGTCATCGACGAAGAAGGTGATGCAGTAAAGTAAACCGAGAATACCTACATCATTTTGCTTTATCTAGACAAAAACACTTTCGATGGCTACATTATTTTTAAATAGATACCTCGCATTGAAATGTAGTCTAAATACTTTTTCACACCTTCAATTCTTTAATTCATAATTTAAACTTAAATTTCGTACCTAGTCATAAAAGTTGCATGGTGTTTGTTGTATTGTAAAGCCTGGGTTTAAAAATGCTGTGCAGACTTTCTTGAAAAAATGAAATACAATTAAATGGCATAAAGTAAAATGACCTTAGTTCGGCAATACAAGGTATTTACGAGTATCGCTGCAGAAACAACAAAATACCGTATGGTATTTCGAACGTGAATTAAATATTATTTACCTTTGTTATCTACAAGTTTCAGATTTTTTAAGAATCAACTTATGTACACCAGGGCGTCCAATTCGCTGCCCGCAATGGATGTATAGGGTTGCCCATTTTGCGTTGAGTCTTTTGCCAGTTTGTCTGCTCTATCATTGCCTATATTGCCTGCATGCGTTTTACCCCACGAGACTTGAATTCTTAGATTTGTAAGGGAGATTTTGGAAATTTTTCTTCCTGTTTGTTTTGTGCTCTTTGAATTGGAAGATGTCATGATTCTTGATCTATTGTCAACGTGTATTTGAAAGGTATTGTTTGTCAAATGGGGTGCTTAAATTAGTGTTTCATTTCGTGCAGTGAGTTGAGCTTGAAATAGGTGTTGTGTTCGTTCAGTTTACCAAACCACTGGTAGGCCCATATGCCATTGGTCAAGAAGCAGAAAGCAGATCCTGCTCCGTGTTCGGCTTTTGAGTCATTTGTACAAGTATTTATAATGTACTTTCGGGCTATATTTGCTTCTACAATCGAGATTTGGTTCAGTTGGAGATATATAGGGAAGAAGTTGTTGTCAATGTCAATTGTTGTTTAGTAAATCAAACAGGCGGATCACAAAAATGAATTTTTTTTCTATCACCCACAGATTTTTCACAAATCGAAAAGGAGATGGGACGCTTTAACAAAATTAATGTGAAATATTATAAAATAAAATGGATTATTATTTCAATTAAAAATCCATTTCTGAGTAGAAGGAGAACAATCATTTTGAAATACAATACCTCACTAATAGCAGTAAAATTATAAAATAACAACTGTAATTATTCGCAAGCGAAGAAACAAATACTGAAACAGAAAATTTACACAAATTGAGTACTCAATTTTAATCTTTGAAAAGAAAGTGCTGAAGTTTAAGGGTCACATTTTAGAAATAAAAATTTACTTACTACAAAATTTTATTAGTACAGAAATTGAGAAAAATAATTTACTAACTATTTTCTTCAAGAACAATCAGTTAATTACTGTATTCCTGGACTTATAGCTAATTTGTCTTCCACCACTAACCATGACTATCCCATCTCAGTGAAGACTATAGATTCCAACAAAAGAAGCTCAAAAGTTGTCTTTCTGCATAATGGTAAAGTTCTAGCTCCATTTTTTATAGTTCATTCAATAATTTTGAAAGAATTCTAAGAAAACCTTGATGCCATGACAGTAGAAAAAGTGTTGAAGAATTTTAAGGAAATGTGGTGTACCATGAGCATTAAAGTACACTTTTTTGCACTCTTAATATGAGTATGTTCCTAAAATTCTTGATAAAATGAGAAGTTACAGCTAGTCAGCTCAGACACAAGCAGTGCTGCAAAAGTTGTATAGACCTAAGTTTTAGGAAATTTTCTACTGATGATATGTGTATGTAAAGATGTTGTACTAAAAATTATTAGTTTTTGAGGTGCAAGCAGAAAACTGGGAAAAAATGTTTTCAGGGTTTTTTTTGCCTATAACTAAAATTACTACAAAAACTTTTTGTGGCAGACCACACATTAATAATCAGCACCTCAAAAATGCTAGAGGAGTAAAAAATTAAAACTCCTCCGGAATTTGATTAAAAAGTACTTAATGATTGGAGAAAGCGAAAAGAAGCCAAATGAGAAGGGAAAAATGAAAGTCGAGCCAAACGACAGTAGTGAAAATCGCAACTCGTGGGGTTCTAATTTCAAAGGGAGAAAGGGTTGCTCTTTCTTTAGACTGAGCGCTTTTCATGGAACAGTGGTCGAATTTCGGTAAATGTAACAACTCGTTATTGAATGTAATCCTGCAATAAAAATTACAAAATTATTTTTCATTTATGAATCTGAATTTTACTTAAGAAATTATCTAAAATATAAATTTTTTCTGTAAAGCTTAGGATTTAAAGAGAGTACATTGTATATCAGAAACGTATTGTATATCATTTGTTACATGATGAGTGAAATAATAGCAAGTCTGCTCACAGCGAAAGACATTTCAATTTGAGTCAAAGAAGAAGAAATGAAACAACAAATTTCCCGGTATTTGGTCCGAAAAGGAGTATTCCGACCTGAATTACGATCTATTTGTGGATTACAAAAATGATGCTTCGGTTTCAATAAGAACGTTGTCTATATTCTGTCTATATTGTACAGCCTCAAAATGGAAAGATGAATCAAAAGGCATGTGCTGTTTACCAGGGAAAATTAAATTGGAAGAAATCCTTCCAAATCCCGAACCATTATATTCTTTTCTTACTGTTGAGCATCCCAATTACAAAAATTTTCTGCAGAACACACGTCGATATAATAATGCTTTTTAAATTACCTCATTTATGAGTCACAGGTCCATGAACGCGGTTTTAAGCCAAGATTTAAAGTACAAGGTTAATTCTACGATTTGGCTGGTAGTCTATTTCCACCAGAACTTAAGGATTACAAATTTCTTCAGATTTATTTTATTGCTGATACTGAAGTACAAGCGTCGACCCGTTGTAACATCACTCTGCATGTTCTGGACAATGCCTTGGATATATCTTTAAATCGTTTTTTGCTAATAACTTCTGAATGAATTAATGGACAAAACAAATTGTTATGTCATTTTAAAGAGCAAATAAATATCTTTCCAATGATATCAGTTTTATTATTGTGCAAAATTTATGTAATTTTTATAAATTTTTAAAGTCATCAGAATCTTATAGTTATTTGGGTGCGAGAGTAAGTAGGAGAGGCCAAAGAGATGTTTTTCAACGTCACATTCTCGGCGCGGAACTTCCAAACAAACTTACTATCAATGAATGCTTATGCCTAAACCATAGGTTAAGAATGGTGAATTAGATGAATAATAATTAGTTCTTTTTTGTTAGAATCATATTATTAGTAATTTGTTTCTTAACAGCTTATAGATAATAAATTTATTAGTGTGTGTGTGGGTGTGTTTTAAAGTTGAAAGATTTTAGAACATTTGTGTGTATGTGTGTCATTGTGTTTAAAAATATAATGTGAAAACATTTTAGCCAATATTTTAATGTTATACTGTGGCTATTGAAAGGTAATGTATGTTTTTGAAGTTTACTTTGTATGTTTTATTCCGCAGAGAGAATGATTAATCATATGTATGCATGTTTTAATACACAGAGAGTAGTAATTATTCTAGCATGTAAATTTTGTTTTGTACTGAGAATAATAATTGTTCCTAAGATAGATACAATTTTAGCTTAGAATTTCACATTAGCTATTAAATTTATTTTTTGTTTTTAACGTTTATAGATATTAAATAAAGATTTTACAACCTTTGTCTGTATGTGTTTCTTAGTGTTTGAAACTATAATATTATGGGATACTGATAGATACTACCTTCAAATGTTGTTGTTAGATAAATCTGGTGCAGTGGATTTTGATGATTTAAAAACTGTTATTGGAATATTGTGCGAGACTGCACCTTCATTTGCACTAGAGAGAAACAGCATCCGAGTGAGTTTACACAGTTAATTTGAACAGAAAAATTTAAGATTTATGTGAAATAAGAATAAAAAGGGGGAAAAACCTCAGACTTGCTTCTTCGTTACAAAGTAATGTGGCAGGAAATCCCTGTGATTGAGTACCTTACTAATAAAATAGGTGATGCACCCATATAAGAAGCATACGAAAATGAATGTTTAGAAGGTTTGAAGCTTTCTAGACTACTTACATTGATATAAATATTTAAAATTAAAAGATAGGGTCAAAAATGAACATATTGGCATGGAAATTTGCAAATATCCAGAATATGCCTGTTTTCAAGTAATATTACCCTTAAAAAGTGAATGAAAGCAAAAAACAGTTTCAGAGCGAGATTACACAGATAATTTGAACAGAAAAATTTAAGATTTATGTGAAATAAGAATAAAAAGGGGGAAAAACCTCAAACTTGCTTCTTCGTAACAAAGTAATGTGGCAAGACTTCCCTGTGATTGAGTACCTTACTAATAAAATAGGTGATGCACCCATATAAGAGGCATACGAAAATGAATGTCTAGAAGATGTAAAGCTTTTTAGACTATTTACATTGAAATAAATATTTAAAATTAAAGGATAGGGTCAAAAATCAACATATTGGCATGAAAATTTGGAAATATTCAGAATATTCCTGTTTTCAAGTAATATCACCCTTAAAAAATGAATGAAAGCAAAAAAACCTTCGGAGTGAGATTACACAGATAATTTGAACAGAAAATTTAAGATTTATGTGAAATATAAGGATAAAAAGAGGGAAAGAAATGTCGTGGCAAGAAATCCTTTGTAACTAAAATTGACTTTTCATGTTTTATTCCGCAGAGATAATGATTAATCAAATGTATGCGCGTTTTATAGGTGCTTAATTTTTTTTATGCATGGGTGTATAAATTTTTTTAAACAATAAAACACGATAATTACGATAATTACTACATACGTAGTAATAATATACATAATACGTAGCATATATATTTTGTTTTGCACCGAGAATGATATGGATTTTTTGAGTTTTAATACTTAACAGATATGAAGTTACTTTGGGTGGAGAGAATAACTATTGTTACAATCATGGAAAGTCGCTTCCCAGCAATGCAAGTCTTATGGGTGGGAAGAGAGTTTTACAAGGTGAAGTATGGAGTGACTTCAGCGACTCTTATGGCACGCATGACCTTGGCGACTAACTTGGCGACAAATAGATGATTCCCGAAAATGCAACCCTTTTCTCGATATTTCTATTAGGGGCCGAGATCCAGATTTTTCCTGAAAATTCTATGTGACGTCACGGCCTGTCGGAGAGCATATTTAAGGACGGCGACTAGATCAGGGGATGTTGCTCGTCTGGATCTTTGATCGACTGGTTACTTCACTTTGAAGGGTGAACGTCTTCGGAGTTCTATCCGCTGTGTGAGCTAATCAGCTGGTGAGCTGAGCTGTTATTGTCGTTACTAGTTATTTGCTGACTGTTTGTGCTGTTAGATATCAAAGTGCTGAACTATCATTACCTGTGAATTGTTGTCTATTTGCATTGGTAATCTGTGCAAAGACTATTGTTTCCTGTACCTGTGCTACGTGTTTTCCTGCATATTTGTAAATAAACCTTCATTCTCCATTATCCTGCGTGTTGGACTGTTTACACCATACACCACAGAGAGACCTTTTTGCAACAGTATTATCCAAACCATATATCTGTTTTAGTTCATTTTTTATCATTTGCTATTATTTGATAATTTGCGTTTTTATAGTTTAAACATATTCAATTTCTTAGTGTGTGTTTGTTGTTTTGTTATGTACAGAATAATTATTCAAGATTTGGGTTTTTTTCATGCATTTCAATTCAATATTTTTTAAATATATAAATGGTTCTTTTTATTGACTAGATTCAAATGGTTATCATGAATTTATTTTTGCGTTTCATAAAATGTAATCAATTCTGTTTTTTTACAAAAAAATCTTCATTTAGTTATTTTGAGTTTTAATTAGTTTTAATTTGTAAATTATTTTTAGCTGAGGGATTTAATTATTGTACTTCAAATTTTTCATTACTTATTAATATCTTTTCCCCTACTTTTTTTTAAAGAATCTTTTTACTTATCATTTTTTAACACTTAAACATAAGGAATTAACTCAAAGTTCATTATATGCAAACACATCCTATACATTTTCGATCTGTCTATAAAAAATTAAATTAGGATTTACTAATTAACCTGTTGACTGTTTGAGTTTTTAAATTCATTTCTTTGTCCCTATTGCAATTATTGCTTTCAACTTACAAAAATTGAAATGTTGAAAATGTCAGCCTTAATTGCCTTATTACTATTAATACAAGAATGGCGAACCAGCTGGTCGGCGAAGGCGGCTAGTTAGAAATAAATACGTTTGATACCCAAAAGTGTGCATGATCATTAAAACATTAAATTGTGTAGGTGCGTGTTTCGTTAGCGAGGGGTGAATTTAACTGATAACTAAGTGATTAACAGCAAAAAAGTCGTCGACTCGCTCTATTGCTTCTTCTATGGCCATTGCTCTTTTCTCATTTTGTACCGATCCAGTGCGTTTGAACTTGACTTGCAGTCTGAAAAAGAGAATTGATTCGAACTATTATTGACAAAAGTGGGGGGGGAAAACAAAACGATGCATTGTGAAAACTCAAAAATTGGCTTACCCATTTATTTTGCCCGACTACTTGTAGTGAAACTCCTCCTTCCCTGCCCATTGCAATGCCTTAACAGTTTCATGGCATTTAGCCATTTCGAGCACAATAAACATTCGAATATCTGTTGAATATTTATTCATTTTCGCTTGTGAAAATCATAACTGAAAAGCGCACTTAAACTCACGGCTCGCTAAAGAAACACACGCCTGCACAATTGCCCGCTCTAATGATCATGTGCACCAAGATTGGTCTCAACTGCTCGCAGCTATCGCCATCTATTATATTGTTTTACAAACATGACCCTCTGGGCCACCCTGTATTATTGTATGTATAATCTATTTCGAAGATCATGGCGCAAGAAGATGCAAATATTCCAGTGGTACTTACATCGCGTAGAAATTTCTTTACGAGTCAGATGATCAAAACACTTAAATGTCTTGTAGGAATTTCTCTACTTTTGATATTTGTGAGCCAGAGATTATGCAGTGACATGAATGGTGAATTTATGTATATGCATGGTGAACATGATTTCGAAGAATATTGAGTTATTTCAGATTCAATTTTTTCAGATAAATTATTAATAAATAAATTAAATCGAAACTGCTTTTTAACTCTACGTTTTAGATACTATGTTAAAATGATAATTTTTGGTAAATTCGAGAATTTACTGTTCAAAACTGTCAAATTCCATGTTAAAAATGTTATTTTGCAATAAACGAAACTAAAATGCAAGAACGTTCAACAATTGAAAAGACCGTAATTTTTCAAAAGTTAACTCCAGTATAAACGACTGACATTTTGCTCACGAAATTATTCAGCAAGTATAAATTGAACAAAATCTTTTTAGAATCGTTGACCATTATATTCATTTTTAAGACACAGTTAATAGATTAAAAGCAATTCGAAATCAACATTGATGTGAATAAAAGCGCCTATGGAAAGCTACCACTATTTTAAATCAGAAAATTTCTATTTATAATTTTTTTAAAACATCATCAACCATTTTAAGCCTTTCAGTTGCCAGATCTTTTAATTTAAAGCTTGGTCCCTTATGTCCGGGCTGGAATACGAAAGTTAGAGTTGAAGCATTATCTTTTGAAGGGAGTAGGAAACAAAGTGGTCCCATTTCCTTCTGATTTTAAGATGTCAGAGCTATCTGTTAGCTCTATTATTGTATTTTATTCGAAAACAGTTGGGTTGGAAAACAATATTCAGAATTATGCATTTCAATTATTGGACAACAAGGGAACGATGTTAAAATTGGATAAAAAATTGTATGCCAATTCAATTGTTTTCATACAAGAGGTATTAAATATAAAAAAGAAGAGCTAGACGTCACTTTACAGAGTTTGATAAAAGACCGTTGCGCAGCCATCCTCTATACATATATCTTCCCACTTTAATTTCTGCGTTTTCGAATGGAAACCTAAGGTTTTATTGCCTCTGTAGTGTAAGATGTTCGATGTCATTCATGATAAGAACGAATAAATTTAATACGTGTTTATAAACTTTGAAAAAAGATTTGTAGTCGCTGAATTATAGCTCACTCAGCACTTAACATTTTCTGTAAATATATTTTTTATGACATTCATTTATTATCATGGTTAATTTTATTCATCGTGTACTTTTATTGACAACAATATTAAAGATTGATGATTTTGACGATGATTTCCGGTTTAAAATTGATTCTTGGAGTTTTAGCATTTTTTATTTGATATGCTAAGTAAATTCTTTTCTTGCTTCTATCATTATTAAACTAATAAGAAGCCGACAAAGATGATGACCCGTTCATACAAACAGAACTGCACAAGGTGAGTTCAAAAGTACCTCCATTTTGTATAGACGAACCGGAAATATTGTGTTATCAAGTAGAGGATCAATTCAAAATAAGCGGTATCACTGTTGTTAATAGATAAATAGATGCATTAAATACATACGCTAATAATGAATTGGCAAAATTGTATAACTCTAAATCTTTATATATTTTTATACCAAGTTGAAGAAGAAAAATTAGGCAAATTGTATGTTCGATCAGCATTAAAAGACCAAAACTATTATAAAAGTTTAAGAATCAATAAAAATGATCTTAGAACCTAATGCAGACTGTCAATGTTCTGTTTTTTTCTTTTTGAATTAAGGTTTCATAAAAATATTTATATTTTTTTAAATAAAAGGATGCTGTTATTCTATATTTTGAACTTAACGTCTCCCGGTATCTGTTGTTCTTTGCAACTCAAAATCTCTAAATTTTAAGAGTTTTTTTAAAAAAGATTTATAAGGATCATAACAATCCTGATCCAAGTACGAGCCCAATTCTTCTACTATAAAGCACTTAACGCTGTTACGAAAAGCAACTTTTTCATTAAGGACATTTCTTTCTCTATTGGTGAGCTGAAGATCATTATGAAGATATTTAACTTTCGAAAGCAGTTGTCAGATGCATGATGGTCTCTGCCTTTTTGCATTATTATTTTTCTTTATTTTTATGCGTTTATTCAATGTGCTTACAATGTTCTCACTAAAAATAACAGTTATATCACCTTGGACACAGATCTTTTTTATCCCTTCAATTATTTCTTTCTTATTTCTTTTAATAAGGAAGTTAAATTTGTAAACAAAATCAGCTCCCAAAATAACTTTTTTTACGTCAGCAGTTATGAATGGAAACTCAAATTCCCGGCATAATTCCAAATGAAATTGGACATTTTTTTTCACCAAAAATTGAGATTAATGTGCCATTAGCAGCATATACCTTAAATTCTTCCTTCGTTTTATTCTCCGTAATTATGCTAACATCAGCTATACTGTATACGAGAAATTGCAAACTTGATATACTATCATGGAAGAGTAAACGAAATTTGCGAGAATCCTCTACAATTTCTGCAGTAGAGTTTGTCGCTGAGCTTACAGGAGATTGCAGTTTTCCTGATTATCTTGTGTATTTTTATTCCAAATTGCAAGGAGGTAGATTTTTCTCCTGAAAACATTTAACACCAAATCGAAAATGAAAATAACACAATTTTCCTTTGGGATCAAAATTATTGCGCCAGTTACTTCGAAATCGATTTCGAAAAGAATTTTTATTCGGTGTTCTCAGTTTAGACCCAGTACGAACACATACTTCAGCAATTTGCTACTCTAAAGTTTTAATTTTATCTAACAATTCGTTAGCAAAGTTGTGTATATTATTTGTATTTCCTATTTTGGTTTATGGCTCATATTGCAAATTTTGTCGGCCATTATGGCCAAGCTATAAATATCTTCTCTACAGACAGTTAAAATATTTTGATAGATTCAAGTAATTTCCGAGCCATAAGGTTTTAATAAAATTTTCCGAAACATCTCAACTACCTACTGATCTTAATATTTGCAACAATTGACTCGGCTTTAAATCACATAAATAAACTCCAGTGATTAAACGCTCAGTTCGTTCATTTTCACTTTCTGTAAATAAATTCAATGGTCTAGTTTTCGAATTTGAATATTTAGTTTTGCCATCACTGCATGTTATATTCCATACCTTTTCAACAAATTTGGGATATATTTGAGAAATTAAATAGTTAAATCTCATTTCTTCGGCAGGGATAACGACTATTTTAAATTGAGCATTTACTTTATATTGATAAAAACAATATTTCCGCTTCCTCTTTCCAAAATGGAAATATTTTTACACTCACCTTGCACAGTTTAGTTCCAATTTCGTTTCCTGTGTGCGTTAGATATTTTATATATTTCTTGGAACGGATAGTCATCTTATGTAGGCTTCTTATCCAAGATATGAAAGAGTGTCTGCTGTTGCCGTAGCAATGGGGAGGGGAAAATGGAGTACGGAGGACAATGCCAGGTGATTCAAACTGAGGAGAGAAAAAGTAAGGCGTTTCACTGCTGGTCCAAAGGGTCAGTGGATTAACGAAAATCAACAAAAGACACACCTGGCATAACAGCTAGTTAACTGTAATAATAAATAAATGTTATAAAAAGGTATTTCCAAAAAATGTTGAGTGAGTTATAATTCAGCTACTATAAGTTTTTGATAAAATTTATAAACACGCATTAAATTTTCCTATTCTTATCAAGACGGACATTGAACATCTTACACTATGCACTAATATGGTAATAAAACCTTGTGTTTCCATTCCAAAAGTGGAAAGAAACCAAAGTGGCTAGTTATGTGTATAGAGGCATAGCAGTCTTATCAAAGTTCTGAATGAGATCTCTAGTACCTACTTCTTCTCTGTATATTACTCTTATATGATACCCTTTGAGTTGGCAAACAAATTTTTCTCCAATTTTAGCATCGTTTCTATTGAATGTCTAATGCGGAGAATTTTTTTCCATCCTACCTGTTTGCAAAGCGAATAGATTCATAGAGATAATAGATGGCGTTGAAACTTCAAATAAATGTGACCAATTCGTTTATTTCCTAGTCCCTTCAAAGGATAACGACTTCAAATCTACCTTCCGTTTACCAGCCCGGACATAAAAGACCAAACTTTAAATAAAAGAAACAACTTTCAGACAATTCATATATGATCTGTCTTTTCTTCAAAAATTATATATAGAAAAAGTTTGAATTAAAGTAGTGGTAGCTCCCGAAGCACGTTAATTTAAATCTAGTGTTTATTTCTACTTCAACTATGTGTGGAGAATGAATATAAGTTTGAATGATTCTAAAGTAACTTTATTCAAATAATACTTACTGATTTATTTCGTTAGCAAAATATCAGATTTTTAAACAGTCTGAAACTGGTCTCTCTATAAAAGTTGCCCTATAAAAATTGCCCTGTTTGCAGTTGGTGAATATTTTTGCATTTTAGTTTCCTTTATGGCAAAACATAATTTTTTTAGCATTGCAGATAGCAGTTAATGAAAAGAAACATCTCGAATTGCACTATAATTACCGTATTAACATAGTTTCAAAATGGAGAGTTAGAAAAGCAGTTTCGTTTTAATGAATTTATTAATAATTAAATCTCCATCTGAAATATTTGAATCTGAAATAATACAATATTCTTCGAAAATAATATAGTCGTTATCGTTCATTGGTTTCAATACGAAACTACAAATTTAATGAGAATAAAAAATTCTAATTTTTTTTCTTTTACATATTTATGAAAAGCTACATATCTAATACTCATTTTTGAAATAAATTTAGTAATTTTCAAGACGAAACATGTAGTGAATTTGAAAGGATTAAGATAAATTGTTTTGGCTTACCTAAGCCATGAGGCTTGATGTTCGTCACGACGATACAAAGTTTGTATGATCTCAGTCTCCCCTCCCGACCCAAATCTTGGATTCGCCACTGCTTGTCTATATTTGACTGTTAGGCAGATGCAATATATTTGTTCCTTATAGTCTATTGTAATTAAAACCAGAAAATGCCAAATAGTGTTTGTTTTGTAAATGATAACACAGGCCTGCGAAACTTAAAACTTTGATTGAAGTTTACATAAATTTATGTAAATTATATGATATTTATCATGCAAAATTCAAAAATAATTTCCATTTTTCTGTACCACGTAAGGATTGTTTCAATTGTGAAATTTAAATTTTTTTTATTTTAGTCATTTAAAAAATTTCTTGTATATACAATTTACAATAAATAATTAAATAATTTTAAAAATCAAATGATAATGATATATATATGTAAAAATGTTGTTAAAGAATATTGCAAATTTATTTTACATTCTCTTCAAAGAAATGTTTATCTTCTTCAGATTTTGAAACTGGTTCATTATTTTCCAAGTCCCAAATATTCACATCGTAATGTCCTAGTTATCGTTTCGTATGCATTTCATTTCATCATAAAATATCTTACCCATATCTTTACTCAGTACAATGTTCAATAGGGTGGATCGAAAAATTTTTTTTTCAGAATTTCAAATCCTACCTATACAGAAAAGATGTTCTATGGTATATAGATAAATGGAAAAATAAAATAAAAAATTAAATTTTAGGTTAAAAACCGCCGCAAGGGGGTTGAATTTTTGAAAAAGATGGAAAAATACCTAATTTCGATTATACGATTTTTAAAAAAACAATTATTACTAATTAAAACCTACCTATGCGGAAAAAATGTTCTACGGTATGCAGATTAAGAGAAAAATAATAAAAAAATTTAAATTCTAAATTTAATACTACCGGAAGGGGGTTGAGTTTTCAAAAAAAAATGGAAAAATACTTAATTTTAATTATTGATTATACGATTTTATATTCGAAATAATTGTCTTTTTTTCAATATAAATAACCAAAAGTGATAATTAATGAGTAGTATAATGTACATTGCAACATTTTATGACTCAGCTCCCCCTTCCCACACCGTCAAATCAGTCCGACTAAACAACTAGAGCAGTAGGCACAATCCCATCTCTTTTTTGTCTCCTGCTTTATCCTCCCACGCATCCATAAGTCGGAAGTGGTACTTCATGGAATCTTCCCCACAGTCACACCTGTAGTGACAGAACGCCGCCCCGTGTCCCCGTACCTGATGCCATGATAGCAACTGTGCCGGTTGGGTGCACACAGGACTACCTGAAGTGAAAAAAGTTTTAACCGCAGTTAGAACATTGGACCGATTTGGTATTTCCGACCGAGCAGGCGCTGCCATCGTGTCAGCTTCTCTTCAAGATGTGGGCATTATCTCAGATAGCAATGTTTTGAGCGTTGTTGGCAGAAATAAAATTCGGCGTGGGAGAACAAAGGCAAGAACCACTTTATTGTCTCAGGTCATAAAAGATTATGACCATGACCAGTTTGGTTTATACTTCGATGGGTGAAAAGACAGGACTCTATCAATGGAAGACAACAGAAGAAAAGTCATAATAGAAGAACACATAAGCTTGGTAAAAGAACCTGGCTCTGAGTGCATCGGTCACGTGTCTGTAAATTTCGGGAGAGCGCAAATTATTGGAAATAACATATACAATTTTTTTGTCATGCGTTGACAATGACATAGAAAGTTGGTTGTGACGGAACATCTGTCAGCGCAGGTTTCAAAGGAGGTATTATACGTAACATGAAACTGATCCTGAATCGTTCACTACAATGGTTTGTGTGCCAGTTACACGCCAACGAGCTTCCACTACGTCATCTTTTCTCACACGTGGATAAAACCACAACTGGTCCCAGAAGCCTGACTGGTGAAATAAGAAAATCGTTGGCCGGATGCGAGAAGCTATCTGTAGTTTCATCCACGCCAATAGAAAACACGCTATGTGAAGTGACTAACAAGAAAGATTTAAGTACTGATCAACTGTACTTAATGGAAATCTGTGAAGTCATAAACTGCTGACATTGCAGAGAAAGTCTGTCGAAGATAAATCCTGGAAAAGTTTGCCACTCAAGGTGGCTTAGAATCGCGAACAGAATTCTGAGGTTCAATGTAGCTCACGAAAATTCATCCGGGGCTTTTTTTACATTAACGGCATTCATTACAAAAGTCTATACGTCTATGTGGTTCAAGATCAAAACAGAACCATAATTTATGAGGCACAGGATTTGCATCAATCAATCGTTATATCGCGTTATTTCTCGAATGATTTGAAGGATGTCATAGACCCTGTTATTAAAAGAAACTGATTTTTTGGCCATCCAGAAAATGTCCTGATATCAATGCTAGCTGACGACAGAAATCACATTAGCCCTTCAAAGAGTTCTGAAAGCACGTAAAGTCATTGCCTACTGCTCTAGTTGTTTAACTGGACTGATTTGATGGTGTGGGGAGGGAGATATGAGTCATAAAATGTTGCAATGTACATTATACTACTCATTAATCATCACTTTTGGTTATTTATATTGCAAAAAAACAATTATTTCGATTCTAAAATCGTATAATCAATAATCAAAATTAAGTATTTTTCCATTTTTTTTTTTTTTTGAAAATTAAACC
>BGPR01015436.1:4434-31855 GCA_013235015.1 Araneus ventricosus
CTGCGAGAAATATTACGGAGCAGTTCCTGATCCAGCAGAAATCCTGCACTGTAAAAAAAATCCCGTAAAATTTACGGTTTTAAACTGGCAGCTGGGTTGGTTGTGCAAAACCGTAAAAGTTACGAAGCAAGTCCGTAGGCACAACGGTTTTTTACCGTATGAAATCAAGTTTTCTCCGTAAAAATTAAGTCATCGAAGTAAGTGACATCATCGACTGAGTTGAGTTGTTTTTCTCCTTCTGTTCGAGTTGAGTTGAAATGTGCTGATGTGCATTATCAATCAGGAATATTAATTAATCAAGGCTTAATTATTAATTTCAATTAGTTTAATTAATATAATTTTTAATTGAACTTACTTCGACGATGTCGATGCAAGATGGTGACAAAACTTCTAACTCCTCCGAGCCGGGGATCGCAACCGCGTTCATAGAAATAAAAGGCAGTCACTCTAACAACTAGACCACGGGAGACTTCATAAAATAAAGTAAAAATAATCTATTTGAGTTTTAAAGTCACCATAGGTCTATTGGCGCCACCTAGTGATGTAAAAATCAACTATTGCCAGAACACGTGTTTTAAGGTTACGGAGATGGAATAATATTAAAAACATGATATGAATGCAATAAAATTACATTTAAGAAAAGGGAAAGTTATCGTACGGAAAGCAATACCGTATGACGAAAAATAGAATTTGAACTGACGGTTTTAAACCGTTTATGGCTGGAGCGAAAAACAGTGTAAAACCGTTTTGTCAACAAAACAGCTTTAAACCGTCAAATATACGGAAAAAGTCCGGGAAAAAAACGGATATTTTTTACAGTGTGCCATTTCCTGTATTGCCGACATATATTCCGGAATTTTAGAGCTACATATCGTAACAGAACACAAGATCAAAGATCCCGTCAGAACACAAACATATGCTTCTAAGCTATATATGGCAAAGTTTAGTTATATTAACGTCTAGTTTTGAAGCAACACTAGAGCTATTTTGAGACGGACCTCCTAATTTTAAACAGCGGTCAGATGATGAGGACAACACCTGTGAGCGGGCACCCCTCTCTGCAAACTTCCGCACCACCCCAATATGGGTGGAATGCCATTGATAATTAAAATTGGGAATGTATTGTTTGTTTCTCCCCGGCCATGGTAAATTTTTATTAGTAAATAACTTTCAATCCATATGCTGTTATTTGCATTGTCTCCTAGGCCGGGTGAGCCCTTGTAATGTAAAACTTCTGTATATGTTAATACGTATTTAATTTCCACCCATGTTGCGGGGTGCAGTATGTATATATGAGGAAAAACTTTTAATAAATGCGAGTGGGGCTGGCTTCCTCCTGCTGCTGGTCAGTTCTCTTCCCCTCCGACTCTTTAATGCCTTAAACCCAGTAGGGTAGGCTGGGTCAGGGTGCACATGTAAATTTAAAATATAACGATATTGCTGATAGTCTTGCTAAAGAAGGCTCTACCATCCCTCAGGCTAATGTAGAACACTTGGCCTACCTTGAGTTATACTCAAGAAGGAAGGTCGTTGTTAACATTTCTTGGAGACATCCACCAGCTCATTCATGGTATCGTAGTGAACGGCCCGGTGCTACTATACATTTTAAGGGGGATAGGAAAGACCTAACAGCTTTGGCTCGCTTAACTTCCGGTCACTTAAAAATCTCTCAGATTCTCTTGTGGTGATAAGAAGTTCAGTATCTGCACAAAGCACAATATGATTGAGGCCACTCCGCAACATCTACTTGACTGTGTTGCCTTGGCGTATGATGACCTGCTTAAGCGACCGGATTTCGTGTTGGAGGTGATGAAGGCGAACGACTTCATAAATCTGATCTGATTCAGAACAGAAGGATTAGAAAGAAGAAGAAGACGTTTGAGAATTTTTTTAAATTTCAGCAAAATTTCTATTTAAACTAGGCCATGACGGGGTGGCGTACAGGTGACGTATATATTTCTCTTCTGGAGTCGTAAAGGTTGGTTGAGTGGTTATAGCGAGAGTCAATAGAACACTATTTCACAGTTTCGATACTCAAAGCGCTCACATTACTCCATTTTATTTTTTTTGGAAAATAAAGTGATTTTGATCCTTTTTTAAATGGAATCTTGCAAGAAATGAGTCGAATTTAAAGAAAATGTCACTTGCCTGCTCAAGGAATTTGTGTGTTTGATCCTCGGGTTATGCGTTTTGCAACAATTTTGCTTAATGTTTCATATTTATTGTTATTTTTTTATTTTTTATGAGTTTATTTTGAGGACATGAATATCGTTTGAATTCTGTTAATTAATATTTCAGCTTAAAGCATCAAACTTTTTTAGCCCATCCAAATGTTAAAAGTGAAAAAGATTCACCTTCTGTCATATTCGATGCTAAAAATACGTTACGATTTTTGTGCAATTTCATTGTAGATACAGGCAACTGTTGGAAAATATAAAAGGAGTAAGTATGCGGAAACTATTTAGCGCGGTGCACAGTGGGATAGTGGTCAGAGTAAGGGGTTTTCCGTATAGAGCTGTTTTGTTCAGTGTTTATTCCCCAAGTTGTGCGTTGGGCAATATATTTTAACTTTTTAATCCCGAGGCGACTTTTTTCTTCTATTGCCTTTAAAACCGGTACTTTTGGGGAGGATGGGACATGAATTGGACTCTCCCAACCTGTGGTCATTTACCCCACCACCTCTCCTCCTGTTATAACCTTCCCTTAAGGCGCACGGAAATGGGCCGTGGTGGGCAAGGATAATTGCACCCTCTACAGCGCTAATCTCCTAAGCGATCTCAGAATTTCACCTCCCCTGAAAAGAAGGCAACCGCCTCAGACCGGCCTTCGTCAAGTTAAAGGGAAATTTCTAGACCGCCCTGGACAGCCTCGCTCGGTGTGAGAGGGTTAATGTTTCTTATTTACAGTTATTTTTTAATTTATTTTAT
Source organism: Araneus ventricosus (assembly GCA_013235015.1). NCBI lineage: Eukaryota > Metazoa > Arthropoda > Arachnida > Araneae > Araneidae > Araneus > Araneus ventricosus. The sequence continues at coordinate 7,362 of BGPR01015436.1, forward strand.
AAATTTATTAGGGGGATATACTTATCCTTTCGATTCTTTAAATTAAAATAATCAATGAAAACCATTTATATTTCATTTGCACATCGATATATCAAACGAGAAACGTTGTGGCTATTCCCTGCTTCTGTGCTGAAAAGACGTTGTGATTTTAGAAAATTTTTTTCTTGGAAAGAAATTTGTATGAATATAAAAATAATGAAGTCAAAAAGAATAAATTTATGTGATATGGATGCTGAAAATGTGTTCCGATTTTAGTATAATGCCATTAAGAATGGGAATTTCATGTAAATACGTTTTGATTTTATCAAACTGTGTGAAAAACTTAACTTGAATAGCAGAAAATGAAATAAAAGTTCGATTTTATCAAAATTTCGTTTACGAAAAGGAATTGTACGAATTTAAAAATGGTAAGTGTTAGACAGACATGTGGACTAGAGTTCAGTTGGATAATGATAAGAGGAAGATGTGTCATTGGCAGAGAATATGGAATTTTGGGAACGTATATAATTTTATTTTATATAAAATCTTACAAAAACACTAAAATAGAAAATATAAATCTTGGATGATGTACACTGATGGTCTTGAATGCGTCCAATACTCTGGTACACGAAACGACGCTCAAGTCCATCACACGAGAGGTCCTTCTTTGTAGAGGGAATCGAAGAGACTCTTAAAGTGCTTTATGGCGTGCCCACGGCGCACCTTGAGAGTCGGAGACATCAGATCGTTCTCGACAGACAGAGGCTCCGAAAGGAAAGCAAGATTCTTGGCCTGAAAGAAGAATATATAGGGTTATCATAATTTTTTTAGTTAAAGTTCGGATACGTCCGAAAGAAAAACGAGATTCTTGGCCTGAAAGAAGAATACATAGGGTTACCATAACTTTTTTAGTTAAATTCGGACGTCGAAAGAAAACGAGATTCTTGGCCTGAAAGAAGAATACATAGGGTTATCATAATTTTTTAGTTAAGTTCGGACATCGAAAGAAAAGAAGTCTTGGCCTGAAAGAGAAAGAATACTAGGGTTATCATAATTTTTTTAGTTAGTTCGGAACGTCCGAAAGAAAAAACGAATTCTTGGCCTGAAAGAAGATATACGAGGTTATCATAACTTTTAGTTAAAGTTCGGACAGTCAGAAGAAAAAGAGATTCTTGCTGAAAAGAAGAATACATAGGGTTATCGATTTTTTAATAAAGTTGGACACGTCGAAAGAACAAGATTCGGCCTGAAAGAAGAATACATAGGGTTATCATAACTTTTTTAGTTAAAGTTCGGACACGTCCGGAAGATAAACGAGATTCTTGTCCTAAAAGAAGAATACATAGGGTTATCATAACTTTTTTAGTTAAAGTTCGGACACGTCCGAAAGAAAAACGAGATTCTTGGCCTGAAATAAGAATACATAGGCTTATAATTTTTAAAAAGTCCGGACAGGTCCGAAAGAAAAGCGAGATTCTTGGACTGAAAGAAGAATACATAGGGTTATCATAAATTTTTTAATTAAAGTTCGGACATGTCCGAAAGAAAAGCGAGATTCTTGGCCTGAAAGAAGAATACATAGGGTTATAATTTTTAAAAAGTCCGGACACTTTCGAAAGGAAAGCAAGATTCTTGGACTGAAAGAAGAATACATAGGGTTATAATTTTTTTTAAATCCGGACACTTTCGATAGGAAAGCAAGATTCTTGGACTGAAAGAAGAATACATAGGGTTATCATATCTTTTTTAGTTAAAGTCCGGACACGTCGGGGAGGAAAAGGAGGAGGTTGTCAAAATACAGTTTAAAATTCTAAAAGCTGCATACCAACGACCCTGTTTCATTATACTAGCACAGAGTTTGAAGAAATGCAGAAACATTTAAGGCGTTAGAGAACTAAAAAGATGATATTGTCAGTAATGTTTGGTTATTCAAAATTCTAATAATGAAAAACTGAATTAAAATAAACTGCCAAAACTTTTAATTTTCGGTTTGGACTGGGGTCTAGATAAACAGGTTCATCCACTTTCTCATCAACAATGGATGTGAACAATGTAATAACCCATTTTTAACCCATTTTCTTCCATAGCGGAATGATGTCAGCTTTTCGAATGCGTCGGACTTTATCTATTGCAACCAAATTTCTCCTTCATTGCATTCATTGTCATAAATCTGGATATATTGAAGATCCGGACAAAATCTGGACGCCATTTCATTTTTCAAAGGTATTCATTAACAAAGGTTAGACGAAGCATTACTCCAATATATATATATCACCCAGTGAACTTTTTTCTCCTCAGAGGGACAACAGATGGCGCTAGTTGTTTATAGTGTAATTATTGGCAACATTCATTGAACTTGCGATTCAAATGCTATACCTCATATTAGTCCAGTAAACGAAGGAAAAATAGAAAAAGAAAATGGTGTAGTTTCGAAATTTCGCACAGTTATTGGGGGTAGTGTCCTAAACGGCATACTAAAAGTCCCCGCCGGTGAGGGGTGCGCGGTAGGTACAGGGGGGGTTTAAAGGGGGGCATTTTCAGTTTTAATCAAATATATCGAAAACTATAGGTTCTATAAAAAAACACTCAATTACAAAATCAAACTACGTGAAATTTCCCACAAAAAGGTCCTACATTGTTTCTGTAGTATCAATAATTTAGAAGATACAGGGGCATTTAAAAGTTAACATTTCTAAAATTCCTTATTGTAATAGTAAAATCGATTAAAAGTGCTGAATCAATAACCCTCGTAATAACCTCATGCCCCTATAATAATTTTACAAGAGACAAACCCATTTTATGAACAATTATACTCCCTTCGTCCCCTCACATCCTTTCTCCTTCACAAGTATCCTTCTACTCGCAGTCCAGTCAACGAATTGTTTAAGTTAAAAAATGTTGTAGTTTTGAAATTCGGCGCAGATGTTGGGGAGAGTGCCCTGAACGACATACTAAAAGTCTCCGCTGGTGGAGGGTGCGCATGGATATGGGGGGTCGAAGTGGGAGATTTCTCAGTTTTTCTTAAATACCTCGAAAAATATGGATCCTAACGAAAAATAACCTTAATTATAAAGTTAAACTACATTAAATTTCCTAAAAAACTAGTCCTAATTTTTTGTAGAATGAAATCTTAGAAGATACAGGGGGGTTTAAAAGTAAATATTTCAAAAATTCCTTATTGTAATAGTAAAATCAATTAAAAGTACTCAAAAAGAAAGATAACGAACAATTATGGCAGCCTTTCAACAAAATGAGACTCTTATTTTAAGTTAACATTGAAAGCTACAGATATAGGAACATCAAATTTAATATTTTCACAGTATCCTTAAGCCATAACATCAGGAAGCTCTATTTTAAACATTAACTAACATATCCAATCAGATTGTTGAAATTTTGAAGATTTCAAGTGAAGAAGCATTACACCGGAAATCGGTCGGTTGGTAGAAGTTCTGCATTACCCCAAGTAAAGAAAACAGAAAACTCGCCCATTGAAAATTCTGTTAAAATTTGTGACCAGCGTTTTCCAGATGTGACCTATAGACCTTGCTCGATACTTGAAACTATGCTTCATAACTCCAGTCGTGCCAGAATTCACTGTTTTCCACCAGTTATTCTGCATTCGTATACTTCAATTCGATGAAAGCTTTTACCTGCTCTAAACTATTGAGATCCTTCTTTTCTCCGATTTTCCGCAACTCTATCAGGAAACTTTTTCTTACTTCCTGCAAAATGAAAAAAGTTTGTCAATATATTTAACACGCAAGTATTGATATATACATGTTTTGTTTCGGTTATTATACAGACGGCCTTATTCACCATCCATGGTTAAACCATGATCAGCGGTTAAATTGGAATTTACACGAATAAGCGAATGCTGACCGAAATGATAGGCTGGATGTATACCCTAACTGGCGAGTTGGCGAGAAACTGGTTTGGCTCGAAGGCTGAGGGTAATTTTAAAAGTCGCCAACAACCGAGAAATTGAGATACCATGCCAAAATAGCTACCCTCTAGAGTATACATTAGGCGACGCATTTCGATCAGCTTTCGCATTATCATGGCAGAACCATCATTTAATCGCTGATCATGGTTTAACCTTGGATTGTGAATAAGGCCGAGAATGAAACAAAATCCTAAAAAATATGTTAATATTTTTTCAAAGAACCATTTAAACTAGGGCAGGAACCTTAACAGATTATTGATGTAAATGAAAAGAAGAAACCTCACCTTTTTTGATAGAAGCTGATTGATGTCTTCCGTTTCTTTGTAGCCTTTGGACCTCAGCCAGCCTTTCAGAGCCGAGGGCTCTGGAAACACTAAGGCAATGACGTAATTCTAAAAAGGAAAGAAAAGAATTAGTCACATTACTCAAACATTTTTACCCAGATAGCACGTAAGTTTGCAGCAAGTTTGATTTTGACTTGTCATGGCAAAATTTGACGCGTCAAACTTGAATCGAACTTGTAGCAAGTTCGATGTGACAAGTAGCGCCACCTCTTTGCAAATCAAACTTGCAGCAAGTATGCAAAACAAGCTTCCTGCAAAGATAGCACAATAAAGAGATAATTATCTTTGTCTCTGTTTTAAAAAACATCCGATTTTTAATAGCATCTCCTAGACCGTAATTCTTTTTTATTAATTCAATAAATCAATGATAATTTGTGAAAAAAATAACTTTTTTATAAAAAAAATTTTTTGAAGCATTTTCCATCTTTTTACTAAAGATATCACTCTCACTTTAAAGAAAACTATATCGCCTTTTTCTTTTTTTATTTTTTTTGAAATTTTAACGTTTATAAACAAAATTAAATCTAAAAAACAGTCGGTGTTTGTTGAAAAATAATAACTAGACATGTCCCATTTTAAAGTAATTACTTTTGAACTCTAATTTCATAATTTATTCTACTAGCAAAACGTAGTTATTAGCGAAAATCGCTCTCTCTTTGACTTCAAATCGTATTCTCAACTCAAAAAATTAATGAAAACCAGAAAATAGTTTAAAATAAATCGTATACGAATCGCATCGAACGATGTTTTAGCGAAATCTATCCTCTCCTCGCAGAGTTCAGCTGGCTCAACGGTTAGCGTCCCCGCTTCGGAACCGGGAGGTCGCGAGTTCTATCCTGGGTTGTGTTCGTGTTCTGTTTTTGCTATAATTTGCAATGAGTTTGACACGGCAAACTTGCTGCAAGTTCGTTTCATGGTGACTTCGGAGCTTTCGTTAACTTGCTGCAAGCTTACTGCAAGCTTGCACACTTGTCATGACAAATTTGTGGCAAACTTGCACTCTTGTCATGACAAATTTGTGGCAAGCTTGCTGCAAACTAAAATTGCTATCTGGGTATATGTGGCACATGGTTATTATATTAATTCACCACCTTATTCACCATCCATGGTTAAACCATGATCAGCGGTTAAAAGGGAATTTACACAAACAAGCGAATGCTCACCGAAATGATCGGCTGGATCTGGCTAACTGGCGAGAAACTCGTTTGGCTCGAAGGCTGAGAGTAATTTTAAAAATCGCCAACAACAGAGAAATTCAGATACCATGCCAAAATGGCAACCCGCTAGGGTCTACATTTGGCGACGCATTGCGGTCAGCTTTCGCATTATTATAGCAGAACCATCATTTAACCGCTGATCATGATTTAACCATGGATGGTGAATAAGGCCGATAAACAGCTTTAGTTATGCTGCAGAGAGAACTAATGGCGACAGAATTAAATTTCAATTTTAGTTTTTAAAGTAATTATTGCTGTAAGGATCAATATATCAATTTATTTAACAACCGAATTTGTAATCTCCTGGGTTAAGGGACATTCTGGACTAGGGAACGAAGTTGCTGACCAGTTAGCCAGACTGGGTACTCATGGCAGTATTCTCAACATCAATATCGATCTCCCTAAATCTTGCTTTAAACAAATCTTAAAAAGTGTTCCCTTGAAATTTGGCAGGATAGATGGAACCTTTCGGAAACGGGTCGGCGAACCTTCCTTTTCGTACCTCAAGTCAACATTAATCGAGCCTTATTCAACTCAAGAACCAACCAATTCATCACAGGGCATGGGTCGTTCGTACCTATTTTCACAAGTGCGGTTTATGTTCACACGATCGATGCGTTTGCGGTGCTAAAGGTGATCCAAATCACTACGCAACAGTCTGCCCAGTGCCAAAACCGTTTAATTCCACGAAGACCAGTGCTGAAAATCTTTCGACGTGGTGTGAAAATATTGTCCAAGACAAAAGATCCCTGGCACGACTCATGAATATCATAAAGATCCTTCATCAACGTAGGTACGATATCATCATGGATTAAGAAAGACTCTTCTCGCTTTCAACAGCAATTAAGACTTTCACTGTAGACTGGTTTCAGTTTAATTTTTGTATTTATTATTTTGATGTTTAATTTTTTTCCGTTTCCTTTGTATTTGATCTTTACTCTGAGAGGGTTTTGTATAATCTTAAACCTTATCCGGTCTGTTCCCTCAAGGTGGATTAATAATAACTAGAGGTCGCCCAGCGGTCGAAATTCGACTTTAATTCATTAAATTTTTAAGTTTCAACGTTATTGAGGTTCTTTTGTCAAAGAGTATACCTCTATAATCATTGTATATAATTTTGTAAACTTTTGTTCTATTACGTCAGCTGCGAGCGTGTACAAATACGTCATTATGCATTAATTTTCGAATTGTTTGAAAAATACGAACCATAGGCAAAATGAGGTATAGCTTGGCTAAGTCATATTTAAAAAACAATAACGCGTTTTTTGACATTTCCTTGGGCTTTTTCTATTGCTATACTGACCAGGTTTCGCCAAGGCTACACAGTTAATTTGCCTATCTTTTTCAAAAAATATAAAATTTAAATAAAAAAATTAATCCAAAAAAATGAAAAATGAAATAAATAATACGTGCTTCGTATTTTTTTACATATTTTTATTGAAACAAAAAAAAACGGGCAGTTAAAAAATAAATGTTGTCCGACTGCTGACCACAGACTTTTATGTGTTCGACATTCAGTATGAACGTAAACAATGAATGTTTTGTTTTATTTAATTTAATGTATTAGTAATACATACTATATATAAATTCCTTCGAGACAATCTCTACTCTGTGCGACTGTTTGACCACAGACTAATATGTGTTTGACATTGACAGACTTAAATCATCCACATTTTGTATTTCACTCCGAAGAGTTATTTTTTATAAATAATCTAAATGAACTCCCTCTTGGAGGGGATTTCATTGCGGGGGGGATTAAATCAATCACAAATCATCCACTCCGCATTCACTCCAAATTCACTCCGCATTCACTCCAAATTCACTCCGCATTTACTCAGCTAATTTTTTACAGTGTATGAACGTAAACAATGAATGTTTTATTTTATTTAATTTAATGTATTTGTAAAACATATTATACATAAATTTTATCTTCCTGCACTCCTTCTCCATATGAACTTTAACTATGCCAAATCTCACAATCCTCTGTGCGCCCATTGTGCTTAAAAAATGGGTACAAAGTTTTTTCTTCACGTATTAATATATAAATAATAATATCAATTTATAAAACTGAAGAAACTTTTAGTGTTAATGAATCGCATTTTGAAGTACGAACTTGTTTTAATTCGCCATTTTTATTAAAAAATAATTAATATCTTTTATGAAATAATAACTATTTTTCTTCATTAATAAACCATCTGAGAATGCATACAGTAGTGGCGAATTATTTAAGATTGGTCGCAATGCTAAAGTTTTTATTTTTTTCGGAAAGGAATTAAATTTATCCTCCAGAATATAAGTTCTAAAATATTTTAATTCAACAAGGATCTATGGCCACTTTTTAAATTTTACATTACTTAAAAGTATGAATGTTGGGGAGAGAAATACAAATTATTTATACAGTTTTTTATGACATCAGTCTTTTTTTACAGAAATAAAACAGTAACAGTTTAATTTTTAATTGATTTGTTAGATTCACGTGCCATTTTGAAGCAAAGAGAGAGTTGTTTTAAAACGAATATCATAATTTTGAACTTTTGCTGTATACCTGAGCCAGCAACTCTCTGCATTGTTCACATAACACATGCGGGAAGACCAATTGATCCCGATGGGTTTATAGCGAGAACCCATGTGTATACGGCGGATACTTAACATAAATCGTACCGATACTTAATGCATACACCTATTCCGTACCTTAACCCCTTGGCTCCCATGTATCCACTAGTAGATACATGCTAAGTACATTGATAAAATCCATGTATCCTCTAGTAGATACATATAGGAATTGTATTTTCCCAGTCTAGCTTAAAAGCGTAAGTTTAATTCCTTCCTGATAATAATTTCTCACTTTCCGAAAGAGCTCATTTGAATAATTGTTGTGTCAGCGGAAAGATATCGGAAGATAACGATCACGCGGTCTCTTCGTGCTAATCACGTGATGCGTGGATGTTTCTCCGTTAAAACCAAGTGTAATGTTTGAATCCTGAGGAGATGACTTTTGGAAATCAATAAGAACGGTCATGGGGTGAGCATAACGAGCTACGGGGATCTTTTCCCTGTTAGCACACGGCGATGGGCGATGGCTGTAACTAATGTTTAAACAAGGTGTAAGTTTATATGTAACTTAATTAAGTAACAAACCCTAAATACCTCTTGTCTAAAATGTAAATAATCACCTGTGTAAATAGTTTTCTCATATTATGTTTTAATAAATTAATAATTTAGATTTTAACTCCTGTTTCTCATCCTTTATCTTTGATGCATTTCCCCTAGAGTGTTCCTTATACGAAATATTTTTACCTGTAGGCGGGGTTTGGGATTTAACCTCCCACCCTTCTTCCCACATACATGATATATAAAAGTATAAAACAACATGTAACCAAAGAAGGAGACATCAGACACTGAAATTTACTGTATTGGGATTGAAATACATACATATATTCTCTAGGCTGGGTTATAAGAATTGTTAAACAACAAATTTTCATGATATTGCTCAAAATGTTCACGGGTGTCGCGACTCCTCTTCCAACGAGTGACGTAACTGGACGCTTGAACTTTTCCACCAATCCAGAGCAGGCATCTTCAGCCAGGACTCTTTGAATACTATGCGATAATTGGTGGGAAAATAATCCAAAGACAAATAATGTGTCGAACTTTCTTGAATGTGAAATTTTGTATACAATCAACCTTTTCTTGATGTGTGTATTTTCAAAGAACCTTTATCGTCATGTAAATAACCATTGCTTTGTTATAGTTGAGTGGCAACATTTTGTTTACTCTTGTGCGGGGAGAATGTAAATAAGGAGAGGCGATTTCGCCACCATATATAAAAGGCGTGTTCGTTTCAGTGGCTTTCTCTTCCTTTCCATTGGATATGGATTCAATAATTATATTTCAGAAAGTGGATCCCCAGTTCTCAACAGCGGCCGCATATTTACAAACCCTACCTTGAAAGAACTGAGGCAGGAAATCAGCCAATATCATTGGGCAATTGAGGGGCAGTGACGTCATTTTCAGCTCTCGCACGTAGCGTATGGCAATCATTACAAAACAAGAGTCGACTAAATAAAATTGCGACGTAGGTGCTTACTGTAGAATAAAATTCGCGAAGTCCAAGCAGCGGAAACATACACTAATTTAAAGTCCGCATTCAATGGCTTGTTTTGTTATAATTTCCGTACGAGAGCAAAGAACGACGTCATCGACTCTGGGAGAAGCGAGACAATCATATTGCCCGATTTCTTGCCTCAGTTCTATCAGGGTAGGGTTTGTAAATATGCCTCCCGGCCCGTGGAAACTGAGGTAGGCGTAATTTATTTAATTTATTGATTTTGCGTCTAAAGTATTGTGACAATGGGCACAAAACGATTTTTGACATGCATTACATGAATGAATAGTCAGTTTGGTTTTTTTTTTGTTTATGTTATAACACACCCAACATCTATTTCGCTATCTTCACGAACCTTCCAAGATATTATCAGCAAGTGCATGAAGCTTGTCAGGTGTATTTTTAGTGTTGTACTCATCTTTCAATTTTGTATAATTATCAACATGTTTTGCAAGAATTTCATCACAGGCTAATAGAGTGAAATCTTTTAATCCTAGTTTGTTTGAATGATAAATATTATAAAACACATTGACATTTAGAAGCATTCTATGGATAATATGGAGTCCTCCCATTTGGAGAAAGAGAGAAAATCTGGGTTCGTGGCGTGTGCGAAGGTAGCGCCGTCTGGGAGCCAAGGGGTTCATCGTTCAAATGACCCGTTTTTAGATAGAAACTTAATTTTCCCCGATTAAATGTTCAAAATAATGATTTTAATAAGGAAATATTCCATAAAGTAAAGTTAAGGCAATAATTCAACAGAAAATAATTCTGTGGAATTTCTATAGAGTTATCGCCTACACAGACAAACAAAAATCGATTCGACAGATCAATCGACAAAAACCTACAGATTTTACAGCGAATGAAAAAAAAATGATTTTTTATATATACCAAGCAACAGTTCATGCAGAAATGTGAATGAAATTGATATGATATGTGAAATCCGATAACCTTGTAGGGCAACAAATTTTGCTCAAATTCAACTGACCTGTCTTGAGCAAATAACGGTAGGCTACACGTTTTTATCAGAATTAACAAAGGAAAATAAAAATAAATAATGAAAATTTAATTATATCTATTTGATAGAAAAAGTCATGAGGTCAATTGTGAAAAAGCGACAACATTTTATGCGAATTTTCTAATGAAAACTTTACAACCGGTCATGGTACTGTACAGCAACGGATTCCGAGACCACCACTTTTAATGATTTTACACCGGAAAGGCATTGAGTCATATGAGCGCAATTCCGGAGTTCTTTATTAGATCACGCTCAGTGAAATGTAAACATCACCCTTCCATTCTTCACTTCCCCCTATTTTGATGAAAATAACTCAGCCCGGCGCATGCGCAAAAGCGCGGAGGGTTACCAAATCCGTTGCTATACAATACTTTCAATGTTATTGGCGTTTATGTCTTCAAACTGAGACTCTCTGGTCTCGAAAGTGAAATGTGCCATCAGTGGTTCAAAAGAACAGATGTTGCAAAATACCGATTTTAAATTAACAGATACCGCATAAAGATATAAACATTTTTCGCCGGACGGATAATAATGCTTTTTACATTTAAGCTTTAGAGTGTTAAGTCTAATGTTTGAAACCTATACTCTCACTACTGATTGTATTTCTTACAAATGGTTCCTGTGCTTATTTTGAAATTAAGTAAGCAAAAGCTTTCTAGAAAATCTTTGGAAAGAAGCTACTTGGCTCATTTACTAGCAAAAAGATTGCGCTTAAGAGGGAATCTCTAATATGGGATAAGGACTTGCGTAATAAGGAAGCAGAGTCTCGCTTCCCGGTGAGGTATAGTAATGGCGGGGCGTTTAGTGTTAATGGTGTTTAGTGTCTTGAAACTGAGACGCTCTGGTCTCGAAATTGAAATGTGCCATCAAACCACAGTGGTTCAAACAGAGCAGAGGTTGCAAAATACCTATTTTAAAATAACAGATGCCGCATAAAGATATAAACATTGTTCGTCGGACGGATAATAATGCTTTTTACATTGTTTGAAATCTATACTCTCAATACTGATTCTGTTTCTTACAAATGGTTCCTGCGCTTATTTTGAAATGAAGTAAGCAGAAGCTTCCTAGAAAATCTTTGGTCACTTGGCTCATTTACTAGCTAAGAAGATTCTGCTTAAGTGGGAATCTCTAATATGGGATAAGGACCTGCGTAATAAGGAAGCAGAGTCTCGCTTCCCGGTGGGATATAGTAAAGGTGGGGAGCGAGTTACGCCCTACTCATGAAGGGTCGCACCTCTGTCTTATGTGTCGTCGCATGATCCACTCCTAATGAGGGCTATAATGTGGGGGCCACAGTGCACTATTAGTTGTCGTGGAGGCCAGGTCATTTATGTTTTCCCCGCGCGCTACGGCTGGACGGGAGCAACTCGTTTATAGTAACTAGCTAATAATGAGTTAATTGAAGAAAACTAAAGGGAGAATTCACTTAAAGAACGAAAAATATGAACAAGATACCTGATCCGAATGTCCATCTACAAATATTTGTGCGACCAGTTTGGACTGACTGTAGATCGTTTCAACCTTCTCTGGAGCAATGTACTCGCCCTAAGAAATCAGAAGAAAGTAAATAACCAATTCTCAAACAAAGTGTGATATCATTATGTTACACTTAAAGAAGTTTTTTTTAAGTTATAAAATTTATTTTTAAATGAATTTTGGTAATTTGCTGCAGAGAGGGAAAATCCGTATTTAAAATTTACGATCAAGATAGGAAAAATCATAAAAGGCAAACTATGGTAATAATGAAGTGAAAAAACACAGTAATAAAATAAATCATAAAATATAAAAGATGGTAATTATAATAATAGTAAGATGACTTAATAAATCAAGGAAAAAATCCTACTTGGGACAGTTTAAAAAGATGCTTCTTTCTGTCGACAATTTTTAGCGCTCCATTCTGTAAGAAAAATAGTAAGCATTAGTATTTCATGGTTTTCTTTTAATACTTTTAGCGGTTAACCTGGAGTTTAGGGTGCGTACTCACTTCGCTTTCCCTAGGCTCGCCAATTGTTTGTCGCCAAGAGAAAGAGAGTGCCAGAACATTTGTTTTGGACGCGAGTTGAAAATTTTTCGGCGTCGTTTGCGCATGCGCCGACAGTGATTTGTTTACCGGTCTACGGCGCATGCCCTGAATTTCGCCTCATTTTCATTGATACACTGTCTGCTTTCTTCGATTTGATTGGTCGGCGTACGAATTTGAATAATAGTTAGGAATTTTTTATCATTTACCAAACGATTTTTTTCAATAACCGTTCGCTTCTAAAGACTTTTGTTCATCGAATTTGCTGATTCTCTTTCTCTGTGTTGCTGATTATGGCTTCCAAATATCGAACAAGGAATGTTTTTTCTGGAAACAATGGTTCCTTTGCTACGTTTCATCGTCTTCATACGTCGTGTTTTTCCTGCGTTCATGCTTTCCTTGTGTGTTTCGTTTCTCAATGAAAAAGCGAAACCACGAGGGGCCCGCTTTGCTGAAAGCGAAGCCGCTGATGTTTTCTTAAGTTAAAAAATTTGATCGGTACGCACTTGCAATGCCGAAGGCATTGCGTGCTCAATCTCTCGTTTTGAGATGCCGTAGTCATCGAATGCGCAGGAGACCTATAAAAAACTCTCTGCGCATCCTAAACAGTGTTTGGCGACGGCAAATAAAATTGCGCCAAAGAAAATTGGCGAGAAAATAGTACGCACCCTAAACACCAGGTTTATGCTTTTCTCTTTACAGTTTATTTTTTATAACTTGCTTAAATTTACATCCGGTAATAAGCTGAATATCTGTCATACAATTCTGAAAAATATGCACCCAACTTTTAGGAAGGGAATTCACCCAAGTGATTTTTTGACGTAGACTTACGTGTCTCCATAGTGGTCTAATGTTATGTCGGGAAAGGAAAAAATTATGACGCTTTTTGTGGTATTTTTAAACGTTTATAGCTCCGCAACCAAATAACATAGAGAGTTGGTTATAGTTTTATTTAACAGAGGAAGGTTGACATCGAAGATTGCAAAAAGAATTTTTGAGTTTGGAATTATGGTTTAGTCACAGTCGAGTTGCAACTTTGGTCGAAATCGCATCGGTTGTGAGCTGCATATTAATTGGATGTTACCAGATTAAGAATTAATTCATCTCAGATTAATTAATCCACTTAACAGAGAAAGGTCATAGAGCATAGGTCATAGCCACATAAAGCTACTTTAGTCACAGAAAGTCACAGTTGAGTAATCGATTAATTAACTATCCTTAATTAATTATTATTAACAATTGTTGATTTAATTGAGCTGTCCTTCCCATCGATTTAATTGAGTTGAGTTGGTTTTAGTTTCATTTAACAGTGAAAGGTCATAGGGAATAGGTCATAGGTGAGAGTCACGTAGAGCTACTTTAGTCACAGAAAGTCACAGTTGAGTAAGGTAAGTAAGTCAACGCCCCTCAATCCCAGCGGCCGTTTCGCAGAGACAGCCTTATGTCTATTTTTCTTTCTTCATTTTATTGGCATGTACAATAAACACTATTTAAGCATGAACCTAATAGGTGGTTTCACTTTAGTCCAAATTCTTTGAAAATCCAGAATGAAAGATTCAGTTCTTGCATTAATTTACTCAATGTCTCTCCTCAAATTGCTATTTACTTAACTGAGTTATCATATTAAAATTGTTTCAAATGCTTTCTTAGAAGAGGGCCAAGACAGAGGTTTTGTTAGTTTCAATTAACCTTTAAACACCATTTTATATTATTTAATAAGAGAATGAAAATAAACATTATATATCAGATCGCTAGTTAGTGATAGTATACTACTCAAGTGGTAGATACATATATATATATATATATATATATATATAAAGAGAGAGAGTGTACAAATAGTAAGATGAAAAACGAAATTAAGGCACAATAACGTTTCTTCAGGAGATGAAACTATTGTGAATTGCTAAAATATAAAAAGTTTGACATTTTCTTGTAATCAGTTTCGCCGTAAGACCTAAAACACTTATTTTCATCCCTAATGTCAAAAGAAAAACAGAGAGAGGAGTTTTGAATAATTAAAACCAAAAGTACGATGTGATGTAACATTAGGGCAAAGTAAGAATAAATTTTACGTACCAGAAGGACGGATGTTGACGTGGCAGTTTTTGCGGAGGGCCACGGTGCAGACCGGCTTTGAAGAGGTGTAAACAGAGTATCGAGTTACAAATTTCGTGCTGTTACCAGGGAAGTGTAGTATGTTTGGAGCGATGAATATTAAACAGAAATGTGATAACGATAGAAAGCGTAGAGAAACAGTGAAAGAAATCAGTGAAATATGAAAAACCGATGAAAAATGTCTAAAAGATACGTTTTCGAGGTAAAATATCATAACTTATCGAGTTGAGTGACCCTACTGCGAAGATTATACTTCGCGTCGACATCGCTCTGATAAGCAATCCTTTACTTACATCATAAATCCATTAATCAGAGGTTCTTAAAGTGAGGAGGGAATTTTATTAATGGTGAGGCTATTTCTTAAGTGCATGATTTGCTTTTTGGCAAAATTAGTTTTATTGCAAATTTTGCTGATTCTTATTATTTGTCTTTATTTTTAGCATTTTTATCTATACTCAGATGTACTTTAAATTCGTTTTTACATATTTTTTCGAATTTGATACGAAAGGATATATATATATAGTTAAATATTTCCAAACAATCAAAATTCAAGTAACATTATATATATTTTTAAACCATTGAAACTCAAATAACATTTTCATCATATACACCTATTAAACCCTCATTTAAAATTAAATATAATAAACAATATAACTTAATATTATTCACACAATGAAACACAGAAAGATAATAAGATTAAAATTTATTACTATGAAAAAGCCAATCCATACATGGAATTCCAACAAGCAAATGCCAATCAACCTTAGGAATCGATTATGTCACATTATTTCGAAATTTATAGGCACCAACCTTCTGTGAGGGCCAATTGTTGGAAAAAGACAACAAATATAGGAGTAAATCTCCAAAATATTAAGAAAAGAACGAATATATATATATATATATCATGATGAGTGTACATACCGGTAGCCATCTGCCGATGTCCCCTGAGTGTTGCCACCCGTCTATAAGACTCTCTTGCGTTGCCTTTTCATTTTTAAAGTATCCTATGAATACACTCGGTCCTTTCATGCACACCTGCGAAGGAATGGATGCGTCAGAACAAAGCGAAACACCAAACTTTCTTAGCTCAGTATTGTTAAACCGAAATAAACACTTATTGTAGAAACATACTATGAAACTGAATCTTTAAAAACATGTGAAGACGAAATATCGTTTTTATTGTGGTTTCCGAACTTCACACACTTTAAGCAATCTTCTATTTAGCTACCATTGTTAATTGTCTCATTAGTGGTACTGGATAAGATTTATTTTTTTAAAGATTGGTTAGATTGATTAAAAAACTTTTTTACTTTCCTGTGTAACGATGTCTTATATTTGAAATACTTTGCAAAATCGAAGACGTACCAGTTCAGAAAGCTTACTACAGAACAATAAAATATGAAGTACCTTTAATTTTTATATAAATAATTATCTGAAAATAAGTTTTCCATGAATTGTACCATGTTTACAATATCGACAAACCTCAAAATAGGTTTGTGGTTTAAAGAGGAAATAAAAACTGCCTTTTTACTCTGGCGAGGGGAGTTTAACCCATTTTTCAATCGGTTTAGTTAGAGCAGCGTTCCGTTTTGAAACTTCATGATAAACAAACCCTGTCGTTTTCAACTATGGTAAGTTGATGACTCTAACCAGACACAAACATTATGTAAGATTCTTATAATATTGTTCAGTATTCACGACATTGTACTAGTGAAATATCGTAAAAATATGATTGATTTATCTTGTGCTACTTGGACAGGACGACACTTGATCCGGCGTCCCACCTCCAAACTTCCACACTACACCAATGGGACCAAACCACGTTAAAACCCCTACGGATTTAAAATACATCAGATAAACGCACTCAGTGGATATTTAGTGGAATCGGGTTGTGACGCTCGACCTCATAATCACAGACTTGAGACACCAGTTCATTTATCACTCTGTGAATTAAATACAGTTCTGTTGGTTAGTCAATGTCTGAGAATTCGTCAATTCGCAATTGAGCTAATTTCTGACCGACGGAAGAAACAGTGATCATATTCATATTTTTTTACGAGCTGTAAATAAAAAAATACCGTTTCAGAATAATTTATTATAAAACTCAATAAGACCACAGAAAAAATGTATTTTAATTTTTTTGAGTATTAATGCGATGGATGGTGATTGCATTTCTAATAGCTACAAAATTTCTAAACTATTATTTCAAAATCTGCAATTGGCCTCATAGATTCTCTAAGCGGATCGCATATAGCTGCGGGATGTGGTTTTGCCTACCACTATGTAAGAGAGTTAAGGATTTTTTTAAGCAGATTTCAAAGACCTTATAAATAATACACGTCTCCTACTGTCTCTTGAACAAGAATGTCTGAAATATTGTAGAAACAAGATGGCGATGCCTGAATTTGCATTGGGCTCTGAATTATGTAGCTAGCACTTTTTCTCTCAAGTTAACTGCGTTGGCAAAACCTTTGCCAGTATGTGGTTAAATATTATTTTCTTCAGTTACGCTCTATATTGCTTTCAAATTATTTTATTTTTGTTTCCCTAACCGGATTACATACGAGTCCATGCACCTACAAACAATGAACTTCAGCGGAACTTTGCAACATGTTTAAGCTTTACTTATTTACTCGATTCAGATGTGAGGGATCTGTATTGTGTGATTTTTCTTATGTGTGATTGCACTAAAATGTACCCTATAGTAATCCTAACTAGATTGTGGCCATGTGATTGTATCAGTTGATCACGAATGGTGACCAGTTCAGCCACAACTGATAAAAGTTTTAACATTATATGAAAGCACTATTACTTCACCAAAATCGTCTTTTGAGAAGTATCCCATTTCTGGCACATCTTCTAGCTTGATAAAATTGGAGGCAGTGGGTCCACCTGTGTTTCCTGAAACGATAAAAAATAAGTACAATAAGTACTTAAAGTTAGTTGGCCAGGTCAGTAATTTCAGAAATTTACCTTCTTCAGTTTCGAAATCACTGAAATAAGAAAACAGGTCCAGTGGCGTAGCGAGAGCAAATGGCACCCTGATCATAATATGATTTTTTCGCACCCCCGTAAACATTAGTAGCTTAGCATGTTTAAAAGAAGCCCGATACATGGTATTTTTCCACCTCCTCATCGTATTTGACTTTTAAAAGTAGCAAAAACGCATTAACGTTTTATGAGCATGTCCAGTGGCGTACAAAGGGTAGATAGCGCCCGCATCATAATGATTTTTTACCCCACTCCCTTAAAGTTTAGTAGCATAGCATGTTTAAACGACGCCCAAGGAATGGCATTTTTTCACCCTATCTTCATATTTGATTTTTAGTGACAAAAACGCATTAACGTTTCATGAGCATGACCAGTGGCGCAGAGAGGGTAGATAGCGCCTGGTAAATATAACAGATTTTTCTACCCCCCACCCCTAAAGTTTGTAGTTTAGCATAAGAACGACGCCCGATGAATGGCATTTTCACCCCATCTTCATTTAATTTTATGGCAAAACGCATAAACGTTTCATGAGCGTGACCAGTGGCGTAGCGAAGGTAAGTTTCGCTCGGTTCATAATATGATTTTTTTATCCCAGTTGTCTTCATTGGCGTAGAAAGCGTAAGTAATACCCAGACCATGGTTTATTTCCAAGCTTTTTCACCATATTGTGCTTTAAATTAAAATAAAAAATTGCATTAACTCAGTAATGTTTTCATTCTACGGTGGCTCTTTAAACAGACGCCCGGTTTATCGATGCCCCTCTTGGAACCCGGTCGTTACGCCACTGAAGAGATCTGGAAAAGTTTACACCATTCTGTCTGATGGCTGTAGTTATATATTGCAAAAGGAGCTTACGTCTTTAGATTCTCAGAAGTATTCATCGATGTCTCAGAAATATTTGAACAAGCGCGAAGAATATGACTTAAAATTAGTTCTAAAGATTATGACCGAATATTACCCAGATGGGTATTCCGGTTAAATTTCCAAAAGCTAGAAAATTAGTTATCGGTATAAATGTGGTAAAAATGTATGGTTTTGTGCAGATTTTTCCTCCGTTTTCCATTTTGATTCTTTGCTACCAGGTCTAGTTTCAACTCGCACCAATATTGAAGAAATCAAAGTCAAAATAGAAGTACGATTGTTCCTTCTGATAATTTACGTTTGAAAAAACATAACAATGTAAGAGCATCACGAATATTCCAGGTAACAGTTCAACCTTTTAATACATCGGAACTAATATTTTATCTGATAATCTAATCATATAATAATTTACTTTTATGAAGACTACCAATTCTTTTTAAAATTTTATCCTGCACTTTGATTATCTTCTTTTTTGGGCATAAATCTTTAGTTAATCAGATTAACCCTCTCGCATCCAGAGAGGCGGTCCAGAAATTTCGCCTTAACATAGACGGAAGCCGGTCTGAGGCGGTTGGCTTCTTTTGAGGGAATGTGAGGTTCTGAGATCGCTTCGGATTTAAGCGCGGTAGAGGGTGAAATTATCTTTGCTCATCACAGCCCATTTCCGTGCGCCTTAAGGGAAGGAAGTTATATCAGTGGGTGGGGTAAATGACCACCCAGAATAGGAGAGTCCAATTCATGCCGCCTCCTCCCAAAAAGTCCCGGTGTAAAACGGGATAGGAGGAAAGAGGCGCATCGGAACTAAAGAGTTAAAAAATCTCTCTAAGTTATCAAATATGAGATGTCATCTGACGTTTCCTAAAACCATTCAGGTAGACTAAATTGAGCTCTATATATTTATTTAAACTCATGGCAATACTATATATTAACTTAAAAAGTAACTAATATCCGGAAAAACTTTCTATTCATAATAGGTGAGACAATCTCGCATAGATTTGCCGACATTGCATCGGTTAATATTTTTATCGCATCTTAGAGCACCCTGTTGAAATTCCAGACAGCATCCGGTTTCGTAGTTATTTCTTATTTATTTGATGGAAAAAATGGAAACTGTAATTATTGACCGGAAAAAATACTTGTATTGATAGTGTTTATAGACATTGTATTGATAGTGTGATAGACTTATTTTAATAAGATTTAATTCCATAAGCATGACACTTTTTCAATAAAACTGCAAGCAGTTATTAGAAATACCATAGGCAGGAAAAAATGCCATACACTTCTATTTTTAAATACAATCAAAAAGAAGAATAAACAGACAAATGAAAGTTGTAGTCTTCACAGGTAATCATACTATGCCAAAAAGAACTAAATGCTCAGTCAACCTGGTAACTCTGTCTCTGCATTAAAGCTTATACAATTAAGGGGACACACGACTGTCAAACCTCGAAAATTTTAGATTTTACGAAAATATAGATTATTTCCCCGTCTTTTCTGAACAATTTAAAACAATCCGCGTTAAAAATTTCCCATAATTATGAAAGTTATGAAGGAAAATGTATCAGCTATTCAACGTAAACGTTGAACATGTCCATAAATTTAAAGCGCTATATCTCAAAATGTGTTGTGTTTTATATTGCGCGCAGGATATTTCAAGAACTATTAAATATTTTTACATAAAATTTTTACTGAATATGTATTGTACTATGATCTACAAATGGAACCACAGTTTTGTACATATTTTCTCCAAATAAGTTATTTGCTGTGTTAGAAATGTTGAAATTTTAACAAATTTTAACATTTTTATTTTAAATTGGTATATAAAATAGAAATTAAATTTAAATGCTAACAAATTGAGATTCAGTTTCTTAAACAGAATGTTTGGATTATTTATATACCCAAAATATTGTGTTTAGACCAATATATTATTCGTAATCATGCGCGCAAGGTGACTGTCTCATTTTTTCTCCAAAAAATATATCCTTATTTATTACTCTCTCAAATAAATACATATCAATATTAAGATTTGAAAATTAGTGTACAATAACAGAAAAAACAGATATTGTTCTGGAAAAAAAGTTAGTTTTTGAAATGTTTTGTTTTAGAGATATAATATATCGAATTTGACAGATTTTTTCCCATTCTTCGGAGGTTTAAAGGGCGTATGGCCCCTTAAGCTAAGATCTTTCAGTTTCTTTCTTTCGAGCTGACTGACAGCCATTTCATGCCTTTTTATCCCCAAGAAAGGCGAAACTTTCTTACCTCCTTCATATTCTAAAGGTAA
Source organism: Araneus ventricosus (assembly GCA_013235015.1). Taxonomy (NCBI): domain Eukaryota; kingdom Metazoa; phylum Arthropoda; class Arachnida; order Araneae; family Araneidae; genus Araneus; species Araneus ventricosus. Next base: position 28,239 of record BGPR01015436.1, read on the forward strand.
TGTCATTGAAGAAGCCAGAGTCTCTGTTTGTCCGTACGTCTCGAACACCTTAAAGGGAAAATGAGTCCAGTCATTTAAATTGATTAAAATAATTTTTACTGTAACTAATTTTATCTAAACTGATAAGCATTACAATTCGTGCACTTATGAAAAAAATATTATTCTCCATCTTGAAAAGTCCTAGGCTTGTGGGTAATGTAATGCTTTAAAAGTAGAATTTTTAAGCAATTGAAGCTTTAAAAGGATAAATATTAAGAAATACGATTAATTATTTTTAAGGTAGTGCTCTGAGAAAGTAGGCTAAGATATTTTTACAGGGTATCTGCCAAAATATAGTGTTACAAAATCATGAATTTCCATGACTTTCCCTGATTACGGCCAATAATTTTCCATGACTTAAAAATCCTTTAGTTAAAGTATATATGAATTAAACGTCTTACGTAAATGCAAACAAAATGTATGCGTTTGGAGATAATACAGGAATTTTGGGATAGAAAAAGTATTTAGAAATGTTTACAAACTCGTGTACATAGAAATAAATTATTGTATTTCCATATCTAATCCAAGCTTAATCATATAGAAGTTTTGTAAATGCAACCAAAATTTTTCTAATTCAATTTGAATTCATTAACTTTAGCCAAATGATAAGAAAGTAAAATTAGCAGTAAATAATGCAACTGTTATGTTTTTTCAAAAATATTTAAAGTATCACAATAATGATTATTTATATTTCTGTATTAATCTCAAAAATTAATGTCTCAATATAAAGTTCTTATATTTAAACTTAATTTGAATCTTCACAGTAAGGATTTTCTCTTTTCCTCCAAAATTTGAATTTTTTCTTCAAATTCAGTTTCTTCCTTCTCTTTTTCCAATCGGATTTTCTTTTTCTGATTATATAAATGCCGCAATTCATTTTCTAATTTTCTCTTTTCTTGCGTCTTTGATGCTTTTTTATCTAAATATTCTTTCTTCCTCACTAAATCCGCTCTATACCGATGACATTTTCAACTCCCCCAAGAGATTTAATTCCATCGTATGCTCGTCTTTGATTAAACAAACTTTGCTTTTTCAAATTTTCAACTAGCATTAGCAAGGGGAAGAGAAGCCCCTTTCCACTGAAGCATTTCCATGGGGGAATATAAAGCATAATTTTACAACCTGCCACAGATCTTCCCATTTTTTCCCTTTGACAATAATCCATAGTAAAAGTTATCGAGCTATAGATTGCACTCGTCAGACAAAAAATTTTCAAACTCATCCTGATGCCTTTCTTTGACAACAGAGCAAAAGGATACATATTGGTCTTTTCCTCTTTCTGCCACTGTCTCAGTGATTTGGTTTGCATTATGTAGTACTTCAAAAACTATGTTAAACCAAGTTAGCCCAATATTTGAATTATTCAACATAAAAGAAGGATGCAAGCTGGATAAACCTCTAACAAGTTTATATTTGAGTGGGCTCTTATCAATAATTTTTTGAGCCAAATTCTGCAAAATTTTCTGACAGTCCAGGAAAAAAAAGCTTTGTCTTGTCAGCTATTTTTAAATCTTTCAAGTATTTTTTAGCTCCAAAGTCAATATCTATGTTCTTAGCTTCCAAGACACTATCTTTAGAGTTGGGGTTAAGTTTCAACAATGCTGAGCGCTCAACAACTTTTTCAGACTTGACAAATTTTTTTATGATCTCTCCTAACAGCTGAGACAATTCTGCATACAAGTAGGGCACACACACTTTTTGACTTTGAAAATTTGTCAAAAAAGTTTCACATTGTAGTGACAATGACCTAACGAAAGCAAGTTTGCATTTTATGAAAGGACCTTTCATAGATGTTTTCAAAGAGGCCTTAAGTTTGCTGTCAGTATGTTTTAATTGTGACAGATACTTCGTGACTGGCTCAACTATTTCAATGGCTCTTGCTATGCAATCACTGTTTTCTAGCCATCGAACAGCGCAAAATTTTTTCGGAAAAATAGAACCTGTAATTCTAGAAGAGCAGATTCAACTAGCAAGAGAATCCTTAAATAAATTTCTTAAACTTATTATTAGGCGATTAAAGCAACGCTATTAAAGCCTACTGAATCCATGACAGCCTATAGTTTTTCATGACTTTTACTCCATTTTTTCAGAAAATCATGACTTTTCATGACAAAATTAAACCATTATCCAAATTCATGACTTTTCATGACTTTACCTGACTTTCCAGGTGCGCGGAAACCATGTATTTATCATAGTCCACGGACTAAAAACGCTTCATACATGTTCACACTTGTCCCTAATTCATCCTTGAAAGGCATACAATCTAAGGCATCTACAACATTTACAGCAAAGGCATTACAGCGTTTAAGATATCTCAATATCACGAAAAACTATTGCATCCTTGACGAAACACTACAACTATAGTATCATTCACCAAACACTACAGATGCGTTACGTAGACCGTCAGTTAAATCGTCCGCCCTTAATGACAGAGCACCAAATAAAGGAGAGTGGGGTAAAACAGTCTACCTTTACTTTTGATGCTATTAGTTCTCTTTTATAATGGACAGATACTGAATTACACTCTACTAGTCAAGAAAAAGGAACAGTCATAGAGACGTGTTTTGGCTCATGAATTCATTGTGTATGTGAATGTTTATTTGTTTCAAGACGTCAGCTCTCTAATATTCTTTTTTTAAACTGTCCTTATTTAGCAATCATTCCAGTTATAAAAATTATATTTAGTCCAGCTGATTATACGTTTACTAAGGATTTACACCCAATCAAACAATAAGGATTTATTCCAATTGTTTCTTCGGTTCTATTTCGTTTTTCATAACCTCTGAACTCGGGGTAAAACCAAGTACTCCAAGTGCCGTAACACCGGGACAGACAGTATTGATGATTCCTCCGATTAAGACGATAAAAACACATCAGACGTCGATTGTTTATATTTTAATGATGTATTTTCAAATTTAAATAGATGAGGAGGGTTAATCCAGTGTAGAAACTGTCTAGCTGGCCTACGAAAGCTACAGTGGGGCGGACCAAGAAGACAACTGCTTTACATGTGAATTTTGTTACTAATATTCTTAAATGGTAATATAAAATAAAAATGTCTGTTACTTTTCCACAGAAAATCGAGTTTTCCTGATTTCCCATAAAATTAATATGTGTACCCGGTTTTACCTAACTAGTGGGGTGAAACCGGGTGGTATGACTTTTTTTTTTATAAAAATATCATTGGTTAAAAAAGTAATGAAACTGTGACTTTTCTGGAAAGTTATCTTGCCCTCCAATAAACAATGAATATTTTATTAAAATTTGACAATTTCTATGTCGAATAGTTTAGCTCCAACTGGCCTTCGAGCCTTAGATATCCGGTTTCAACCCGCTTTCCCCTATACATTATTGTTGAGGATGGAATAACAAGACATTTTGTGGCAATTCTCTATTTAAATTACACAATTTTCTGCATTTCCACTTTGCCAGACGATGGCTGTATCTTGCGATAACAGGAATGTAGATCAGAGGTTTGTTCAAAAATGATCTCGACACCCCTGTGCATATTCAAATCAGAGTGCACAAACGTCTGGGAGGGAGAGTTTGAACATAGGCAAATCATAAGTAGATAACAT
>BGPR01015437.1:0-22865 GCA_013235015.1 Araneus ventricosus
TTCTAATAGAGGGAAGGGTCAGATATAGGTCAAATTCACATAGAGCTACTTTAGTCATAGTTGAGAACACACTGTCTTAATTAATTATTAACAATTGTTGGATTTAATTGAGCTGTCCTTCCAACGATTTAGCTGTTAGATTTGTTTCTACGTAATTGAGGAAGGTGATTAACAGGAATAAAGTCAACATAGAGCTACTTTAGTCACATAGGACAACTTAGACACAGAAAGTCATGCTGAGTAAGGGTAAGTTCATGCCCTCAAACCAGCGCGGCCGTTTGCAGAGAGCTGTCGATTTTTTTTTTTTTTTGCCATTATCCGGACAATACTATTCATCTTAGTGTTTTGCCACTGACCGGAAAAAACCCCTATATTGTCCCATCTTTTCAATCTTTAGCCCTCCGGTAGGATGGATCACCAATCTTTAGTTGATTTTACAATAATCATTATGATCATTTGTAAAATTCAATGAAGCACAGCGGAAAGAGAGTAATTAAAATCATTGTGTTGTGGTGCAAACATACTGAAACAGTTATATGCTACGAAATAAAAAAGCTAACAAAATTTCTGCCTTATGTCTAAAAGAAAACAATATTTTTATCATAACTTACAATGGTAAAAAATACCGGAATAAAGGATCGATAAAACGATCAATGGTTTGAATTTTACAATAACAGAAAGCATTGTTACAAATTGTAACGAAATAAATTTGAAATGTTTATTAAATTAAGAAAAAGAACTAGAATAAAATTTAATTTGAAATTATATATTAAAAAAGATACAATTTTCTGCTCTTTAAGATGGTATAAATAATCTACGTGCAATACATTTTTTCTAAAATTATTGACGAAACACTGAGAAACTTGGCTAATTTTCGTTATTTAAAATCTTAGAAAGAAACTTTTGCTCTTAAAAAAGAAAGAATTAATTCAAGAACGGAATCCTATAATGGCACGTGGAAATTTCTGGGCGTCAAGTCTATTCTCCGTTTAGAGGAGTTCTTGTGATGGTGATAGGACTTCATTAGAAACATCTTTTCCCATTCCTTTTCCTACGATAGGAACTGACTAAACAGTCTTGAAGACATAGTACACACTCATTAGGATCTCAGTTAAAATTTGTGAAAATTAAACAAAACATCGAGGAGAATAATTCACTAACATCATTGGATCACCAAAAAAACTCGTATTGCAAGCTGCCAATGCTACGACAACCGTAAACTGGAAGTAAAAAAAGTCTCTTTGTTTATGCTCAAAGAAACAATATTTATTATATTAACTTTACCACTGGCAAAAAAGCCTGCAAGAAACAGTAATTTGCTTGAATTTATTTCTATATAAGAATAAAAGCATTGCTGAAATTAGAAAAATATATTTTTAAACCTCAATAAAATCTGAGAAAACACTTCATCGCGTAAATGAAATTAATATCATTAAAAAGATATAATTTTCTTGCTTTTAAAATGGTGCTAAAAAATAATTGTTGTGGTAATAAATATTTCAGAAGTTATTACAAAAACGTCTGAGCATTAGGGTTTATTAGCGGCTAATTTTCAATTAAATATCTTAAGAACTAATTAACTTGAAAGTTGAAATAACACCGTTGACCTAGAAATGTTCTCTAGAATGTCGTGCAAATTTGCTGCTCGCTTCACCGCTTAGGAGGAGTTCTTGTGACCGATAGACGGACGGATATACATGTATTTTCTGCTTTATATTATAGATACATAAACTCCTCAATATGTGTTCTCTTCCCGGTGGCCCTTGTAGTGTGTCTGACCCGTAGTACAGTCGTGGGTTATATAAAATAAAATTAAAAGAATCTCTCTAAATCTCTCTTTATATCAATCTGTAATTCCATTTCCCTGCGGTGTTAGTCTCATGGTAGAAAGAGAGATTTACAGAGATCTTCGTATGTAAGAAGATCCACGTCTAAGTATTTTTTGCAAAAGTAACAACAAATCTGACTGTGGTTCTCTTCAGAATGGAGAGCTCTTCAGCTACATCGGCGGACTCATCGGGGTCTTGCTGGGCATCTCGATCTGGGCTTTCACCAGCACCTGCGAGAAGTTCATGGGAAAGCTTTCCATCATGAAGCGGAATTACAGGCTGAAAAAGGAACAGGTGTCGTCAGAGACGAAAGACGTTTCATCTGAGAAGTTCGAAAAATATGCTTCATCTGAGTCACATCATTTCTGATTTAACACTCGAGATCGCAGATTTCAATATCTGTTTGGAAAACGTATCTATTTCACATATTTTTCTCTCTGAATGTAACGAAATATGCTTTTCAATGGTAGAGTTTGTTCAAATAAATTTGTTCTTGGAATTAAATGTATGTTACTACGTCTTCAAGCATTAAATGGATTTTATCATATGCACATATTTAATGTTGTTTCCCATGTTAAATACGAACAAAAATATTTCTGCTATTAGCTACGGTTTCTGATTTGATTGCTTTTGTATCAGATGAAAAAAATTGCTGTTTTCTCTTATGGACGTTGCTGATTTTCAGAAAGATATTAACTAAAACACACAATTTATCTTTTTAAGTCAGTCCTCTGTTACTTTCTTGACTAAAAATTTCTTGGTTCAATAATTATTTCTTGATTCTTGATACACATTTAGGCAATTCTAAAATATTTCATTTTCTTTCCTATTCATACAGAGGGTGTTTACACATTTTTAGGACGATTTGGGCGCCGTTTAAAGACTATTTATTTAAATGTTTGATCTGATAGCCGTTTTTCTGAAATATAAGTCTGCACCGTTATTTCCATGATAGAAAGGTTTTTCGTAAAATTTCCATTGGTAATGATTTCCATTCCTATTCTACTCCAGAGTCCATCAATCGTGGTGGGTTTGCGCTTAGAAAGAGCTCTTTTCAACAGACTAAAGGTAAATAAAGATTCCATAGGTGAAACGCCATTAGACTGCCCAGGAATATGTTGAAAAACTATATATGCGGTACTGGTATCAGTCTTCATTTTTTCAAGGAATACAGTGGTACTTTTTGAAGTACGACTTGTAGTTCTGTCTTGATGAAGTTTCACTGTTTGAAAGTCATTGGGATAAAGAAATGGAAAATTTTCTGTAAATATCGGACGTAAAACTTTCTCTTGATAGAACGCTGAGTTGATTTTAACATTTTTCCACGCTTCTTATTTTTAATTTCCCATTGTAGGCGAACCCTGCGAAAATCATACACCCCTTACTGAAGCTTAATTTGAATTAACGAAACCAGGTTTGTACATTTTTTCTCTTCATTTTCGATTGTAAATAGACCTATTTTTATTCCAATCATTTAGATAAACCTATGCTTCAGCAAGGGTCACAATGCCTTTCCATTTATCTCCTGTTTCCATACAAAGTCCTACAAACTGTTTTGCATTGAGCCGCATGACACGGCAGAAGCTGGTGAACGTTATGTTTTTTTTTTAGCTTTTCTAAGTTGTAAATCTTAGTTTATTATTTTATTTTTTGTTGCTACAGATGTATTTAAAGGCTTTACAATTGATTTTTGCTTCGGTGGATTTTCTCTTGTTACCATCTATTTCACTTTAAGAATAATTAAAACAGTATGTACCTTTTTCTGGCATTCGTTTGGTGTCTTCTTTCCATGTAGAAGTAATGATTGACGGCTTTTCTCTTTCCGATTACTAATGTTGTTTATTTTGCACTTAGAAATTTTAATATCATGCATTTCACAACGTTTTTGAATTATGGAATAGGAATATTTCTCTTCGGAAAGAGCAAAAAACATATCCTTCAATCCACAGCCTCTTTACAAGCGACATTTTGAAAGAAGAATAAATTTGAAAGTAGCAGACGATATTTCTCATTTTAAATAATAGTCCGTTTCCAGAAATTTCTATTCAAAACCTTCTCTTTTTTAAAATTCCTTATCGAAATCGTTCTAAAAATGTGTAAGTACTTTCTGTAGTTTGTGGGATCAAACAAAGAGATCTAGATATTTGACACTATCTCTATCCTTAGATGTTCTGTATTAGATGAGATGGCCCATTCTTATAGTCACTTCTTTCCCCAGACATAACCCCACTTGATTTCTTCTTGAGGGTGCTATGTCAAGGACAAAGCCTGCGATTTCCTTATATCCGACACTGAACACCCAAAGGCATGTCTCTTCTATTAGGCTACTCGGAAAATAATGTCGGTTTTTAACTTTTAACGTTAAACCTATATATCTCAGATCAGAGTAAAGTAATTTAATCGAAATAAGAACCGTTACAACTAATGCATTTTTGCCAACGAGAAACGAGTTTATATATTCCGTTAGCTTGAAATTACAACGTCCTGGAATCGATAAACTCTCAGAAGGCCTTTTCAACAGCACTTAGATTGTTGAAGACTTTATCTTTCGTGAAGTAGCAGATCTGCTTAAAAAAGTTGTATTCGGTTAGCGAGAGGTCTGGTGAGTATGGTGGGTGAGGCAGAGTTTCGTAGCCTAATTTGTTCTGTTTCTGTAGCGTCATTTGTTCGATGTGCGACCGGGCATTGTTGTGCAGAAAAATGGAGCCTTTTCTATTGACCAATGCCGGACACATGTGTTGCAGTTTACAGTTCATTTCGTCAATTTCTTGATAATTTTTGTCAGCCACGATGTTTACCCCTGAATTAAGGAAGTTGAAATGAATCAGATCGGCTGACCGTCACCATGGTCTTCCTTTTGTGCAGCTTTGGTTTTGGAAAGTGTTGTGGAGCTTTGACGCCGTCCAACCACTGTACTGAGCCAAGTCAATTATTGTATACAATCCATTTTTTATCGCATGTCCCAATGATCTTTTTTATTTTCTCTGAGTTCATGCGAGACCTTTCCGTCGAGCTGTTTTGGTTTTCCAAATTGCTTGAAGCGGTTCAAAACTGTTAGATGACTTGAGTCTGACTTTACAGTAAGTTCTCGAATCGTTGTGAGAGAAACTGTGTCGACCAACACCTGCAATTCGTCGTTGTCAACTGCCAATGGACGTCAGCAATCTTCTTCATCTTCACGGCTCTCATCTCTATTCCAAAATTTTTGATGACAACGTTTCATCATAAGCTTATTTGTGGTTCGCTGTTCGAATGCGCTGTTGATGTTATGACTTGCCTCTTCTACTTTATGGCCTAGTTTGAACTCGTACAAGAATATCGCTCGCAAGCCCTTCTTTTCTATCATGAATTATTCAAATAATAAGGGACACAAAACAATAATTAAAATAAAACCAAGAGCAGAGAAAGAAGCAAACTCTGCACTTTAAAATGATATGCAACATGATATAATAAAATGAATATTTATTGCAAAAAGAAGCAGTAAAATCAAACTATGTATAAAACCGACATTATTTTCCGAACAACCTAATACTATAAATGCTAGCGGACTCGTGGAGTGAATTGGAATACCGTTTAGATGTGGTTCATGCTGCAAAAGGCACCCACACTAAAATATGTTATGGATTGAACAGGACAAATGATTTATATTTGCTTGTGACAAAATAAATAATTCTCTGTAACTGCTTGCCTTGAGTTTTTACGCTGTTTATAGGTTCCAGCACAATTTGGAATAATTTCTTTATTTGTGGAAAAAATTTATACCATAAGAGAAGAATATCAATGTAAACCATACTCTTCTAAGCCAATTGGGTGATTTTATATTTAATTTTAAAATGTGTCAAGGATTTTTGGTATACTTTGTTTATGTACCACTGCTGTGTTACAAGCATTTGATGAGCATTGTATTTCGCAATTTTCACCGATTCTCATGTAATACAGAGTGAATCTAAAGTCCTCGACACATTTCAAAATGAATTTAAAAAATTCGAAAATTTGTGACATCAGTGTGCGATTTTCACTAAATTTCATTACGTGGCATAATTTCTTTTTACATAAGGAACGTCTCATATTTCTGCAAATAGATAGCGCTGGTGGTACAGCATCAGCATAATAAGATTAGCTTCCAATTCATCATTGTATGTAAGTATGATGACTCCAATGGAAAGAGCAAACTGCGTCGGTTGGTACTTTGGAACAAAGTCGATTATTCAAGTTCAAAGAAAGATTCTTACTACGTTTCATAATGCTGGCAATTCACTTGAAGGCTAGCCATGCCAATTTTTCCTAATCTCGTTTTCCTCCCACACATTTTAATCGAAAAATCCAGGCAAGTCATTCACTTGATGCTTCAAAGTGCGATACCACCGCTCTTCGCTCCCCCTACACGTCTCCCCTCAACACGTCAATTTCATTTAATCATCAAATCTGCATATCAATACGTCTTGTTACACCCACGCACATTTCTCCTCCCCCGGAAGATTTCCGATTTTGCTTTCAACATGATCTACCCTCGAAGCGAGGTGCCAATCTATTCAAATCTTTTGATGCACCGCCTAGCCTCGTTCGAGGTCTCAAATGGGAATTGGCGCATGACGCGCAGGAATTTGATTTCGTTGGAATTCCAACTTTCCCTAGTCGCTATGCTGTTTTCCATCGGGTTTTAAGACTGACTATTGCCTTTTCCTTCCCGTGTTCAAAAATTTCCAGTTTGGAAACTATGTGAATTGCCTGCTTGAAGCTCCTCCTTGTTGAAAGCAGTCCGCCAAATATTTTTTCGTAGTGCTACATAGTCAACACAAAGTGCTTCATGAGGATTGCGCGAACGAGAGTAAGTCAATAATGTTTTATGGTAGAGACATTTTTTTAAAATTAAATTTCCTATTTATTAACAATTTATTTATGGCAAAAATACTTTATGCCACGTAATGCAATTTAGTGAAAACTGCCCACTGATATCACAACTTCTTGATTTTTTGAATTAAATTTTGGAATTTGTCAGGGAGACTTGGTTTACCCTATATATATTAAGAGGTGAGTTATTGTAAGCAGTAAGAGACGTTTTGAAATTAACGAAATATTTTATCTGTGTGTTTATTGATTTTAATGATTACGATATACAAACTCTACAAGCTCTCGAATTTCTATTTTACTCTAAAACCGTTTCTTAAAAGATAGGTAGGGTAGACCGGGGCTAGTTGGGCATAGGGGCACGTTGAGTCAGTCGGATTATTTTAAATTTTTTCCGATAGATAGCGCTGTTACTCCAGCCAAGTATGTGTCACCCAACCTCCCTTCTTTCCCGTAAAGGTTATTGGAATAGCAGCGTCTATTAACGAACTAACTGGAATTTTCAAATTTTTGCCAAGGTGAGTAACTTTCCTTCCTTATAAATAATCTTCTTTTTCTATGTTTTTATATTACAATTTCCATTTTTACAAATAATATTCTGAAAGATAACTGTTCATAGTTACTCTAGGGCATGTTTGTTTAATTTAATACTTTCAAAGTAAATTCGTACACCCATCGGAAACCAAAATGACGACATGGAGAAAGTTGGGCCACTTCGCATGGGGCACGTTCGGCCGGCTGCCCAACTTGCCCCGTAGAATGTTGATCCTGTGGAAATGGCGAGCGAACGTGCCACGTAGTATCTCCAAAGCCTAATTGTAACGAATGAAGTCTCGCAATCAATTCATTTATGTAACCGTTCTTTCAATTTCATGCATAATTATTCTTTTTTTTAATTTCTTCTATATTCAAAAGAAGAAAGTATTGATGAAGGTTAAAATTTGCAAATATCCCATTGTTATTAAAAGACAATAACTTTGCTAAAATATTTTAAATTGAAATGCATATAGAATTTAAAGTTCAGTGTTAGTAATATTTTTTAAAGATTTTAAAATGTTCTTTTAATTTTGAGATGGGATTACGCCGAATTAATATATGGCATGTCCATTATGAATAACTCTAATGATTCAATGTTGCTGTAAAATCAAATGACGCTGCGCGATATATAAATATATCTGAATTTATGGGATATGCACCAAATTTAAAATGCAAGATAATTGTTGAGAAAATCTAAGCTGATTCCATCTCCATTAAAAAAGTGCAAAACAGAATGCGCTGTTATTATTTTACGATAAATTTAAAAATTGTATCTCAGTTCTTGTTGAGTAAAAATGCACCGGATTTGTATCTGTAACCTAACTGTGAAAACTAATATTAATTATATTATTAAAATTATTTATTATTTACTTATTTAAATTAATATTGTTATTTATATTATTTTTTTGAATTAATATTATTTATATTATTCTTTAAATTAATATTATAATTTATATTATAATAATAATATTATTATTTATCTGCCTTAAATATAAGAATATGAATTTTTTTTGCGATAATCACAACATGCTTCTTTGTTTCTCTTGCAGGATTACCTGCTAAGATGTTTCGCCATTATGTTAGAAAAACAGATAGAGGGAATGCTTCTTCTTAAGCAATGAAAGCTGCTGTTTTAGAAGTGAAGCTGTAATGATGAAAATTGTGACGATGCAGTCATTTAATTCTGTTTTCCACATAAAACTTATTAATTTTGTATTTTCAATTTCTTGTTTTTTTGCTTCACTTAATTTTACAATTTTATAATTTTATGGCTTCATCAAGGAATGGTGCATGAAAGAGATTTTCCTTTATGATATCTTGTGTTATCATTCGCAGGAAATGAAAAGTAAAATATGATAAGATTTTTTTTATGTTTCTTCAATTCTACCTTACCAGAATATTAAATAAGTGATGCGGCCCAACTTAACCCGTAGTCGGGGCAGGTTGGGCCACGCGACTTGGTATCAGTTTAAGCTTATAAATTAATATTAATAGTTAATATTTTGAAATGTTATTATGGTGAATTCTTCCTGAAGGTACTCTGATAGTGTTTGCATTAAAAAAAATTTAAAATGTTGAATTGTAATTTTTTAAAAATTCTTAGAAGAAAAAACGGCCCAACTAGCCCCGGTCTACCCTATATAATTGTTTATTCAACACATAAATAGTTTATCACATAAAATTTTTTCCAGTGACACTTTATGGGACGAAAGTCTTTATCTTTTTCCTATTTAATTTGAAATTGTTTTCTTTCGATCGTTATTACCTACTCTGTATTCTATTTTGTGCTTGCAGTTCCTTCCCTCCTTGTCTGTGCAGCCACTTCTTATGTTGATGCGGTTAATGCGTAGACAGTGTTTATTTTATTCTATGTTGATGATTTTTGCAAAAGTGTATAAAAATTAATGTGTAAGATAGTATTTATTTATCTATTCTATGTTGATGATTTTTGCTGCAGTGTTTAAAAATTAATGTGTAAGGTTTATTTATCTATTCATGAATTGTATGAAAGTATTTAATTATGTGCAATGAATTTTTCTTTTATATGACATTTGTTTCGAAAATTTTTATAATTTTATATAGACGTTCAATGCAACTTGAGTCGTCATACACAATTCAAAATGATGTTTTACCAATAGGGAAAATTTTCATTCCCTCATAACTCACTTAGTATTGAAAATAGAAGATGATTTAAATTAGGCGAATTATATATTCATGATAACGAACGATAATTTAAAAAGATGTTTTGATATCTACCACTCCATAGAAGTTAGAGGTTGATAAACACCACCGCCTATTTATTGTCTACTATTCTATTTGAGTATGTAAAACCTCGTTAGGAAGCTCCGATAAATTGCATTCTCTTTCACACTCTTTTATCTCGAAAGCTCGAACCTTTATAAAATTAGGGTGGAAATGTTGGACGGAATGTTGGGTGGAACCTACGCTTGTGACAGCTTGTTGGAAGGCTTAAATCTGTTTCATCATCTTTTGCAGAGTTTAAGCATCAAAACTCCAACCATTATTAATTTAGAGGAGTAAATGGCTGAGGAGAGGATGAAATTTTATTTTCCTTATATCTCCGGGCGAAAGGAATCTACTTTTTCCTTTCGGCTTGCCGACAGGAATTTTTTTTATTTTGTATTTGTCGTCATCACAGATTACAATGTATGGAATATTTCTCCTTCTGTTGGTGTATTGTCTTCTGGAGTGTTGTGATAAATGGTGTCTGCCTGGAGAGCGTTTTCTTGGCTGTCCGACCGTTGTCCTCTCCGTGACTCTCCATCGGCCAGGGAAGTCTAAAACCATTTACGGTAGGCGATCGAAGTAAGTTCGTAGTGCAATCAATTGTCGCATACACATCCAGGAATCAAAATTAAGTGGATATGTCTAACACACAGCCTATCCCAGTTATTATTCTTTCTTTTTTAAAAAAAATATTCTTTTTACAGAGGAGAAATCTGTATTAACTTATTCAATGTTTACTTCTACATGAAACATCAATTAAACATTCTGCTAATCAAACTTTATTGCAGTCAGCTTTTATTTATTTTTAATCATTAAATATCGCAATAAATATTCAGAATTTATTGAATATTCGTTAAACTACAACAAATTTCTTTCAATTATATAAATGATAATACATCTAAATATTATTCATCTGTATATTTCATTGTAATACAAACTAAGATGCGCTGGCACCATCTTCAGTGCCCTTCCATAGCATGAGATCAATTTCGGGAATTTCATTGCAGGATACTACTGGATTTCTGAAATGAAAAAATACGCGCATGCAATGCAAGAAATTTTTAAAAAATCAATAAATTCAAAATATCTACATATTGAATTGTCTTTCTCGAAAGAAATTATTGAGAAAAATAAGTGACTATCAACATATGCGATTGAGAAGGATTAACATTGGGTTCTAACTGTATCCGCAAATACAAAAATTAAGTTGTGGGAGAGCTCAATGCTTCCTCTTTCCCCTAATCTTATAAATCATCAAAAGATATCTTTAATTAATTCATATTATAATAAATTATATATGAATTCTGATTACATTTAGTTTTAGTAATTAAACTTTCGATAAATTTCATTTATATTGTTTATGTAATATAACACTATTTATATATTGAACTGACATCGGTTAATTTTATTAGAATAGTATTTCATTGTTTTGCTTTTATCCCAACAATGTTCCAACCATCAGAATTTACGGAATGGGATAACATCCCTTAATAAACAACCAGAAATCGAGTTTAACTCTATTGATACGGGACCATCCCATACGTCCCTTCAAGCAAAAGACGATAGCCGTCCGAAACGTCCGAATGTCACTCTAAAATTTCCACCCGCTTTCGTTAAGTGTGATTGATTTCACACCCGCGGCGTGTCAGTTCTTCGTTAGAGTGGCTCTCCCAGAAGTGTTTGGGGAAGAGGGAAGTTTTCATACAATTCGGACAATGCCAGCTGTCATTGTGGTTTTTGAAGGGGAAAGTGAATTTCCCTTATCTTTGATATAGGATTTCGGACTTTCCCGTATTTTGAGGTCTCTTTATTTCAATGGCCTTAGGAATCAGAAGGCTAAAGATTTCTAATCTAATTATAATTTTTGAGTAAGATTATAGTATAGATTAGTATCGTCATAGTCTTTTTTTATCATGAAGAAGACTATGACGATACTAACTCATCACCAGGAAGTAGGAATGGATTCTTCGTGATTTGGTTGATATCGGTGTTGTCGCATAAAATTCGGGCAAGAGAGCATTGCTTCAGGGTACTTCGCTGGGCTAAAATTAAAACATAATAAATTACAGATAAAAGTCCTTTTACATAAGAGTAGACAATGACAAACCAGATGAAAATTATATCGACGTTTTTTTGCTTAATCGTTAATTTCGCGGAAATATTAAATATCCACTGCATTTAAACTGTCAAAATAAATGCTATCTTCAAACAAACAACAAATTCCTCAAAGTCTCACTCTTTATAAAAATTGGCCCAAAAAAACTCGAAGAAAATTTTGATGCACGATTATGTATTACTAAGACACGCACATGATTACCTATTAAAGTACTGCTCTTTGCTAATATCAGTCAAAAGCATCATAGTATTCTCCAGAATCTGAACCGACGCGAATATAGCATTTCAAATGCAGTTCAGATGAACGAATACAGAATAATTCCCACGGAGAGATTTTTATAATTCTTAGAATTTGAAAAGCTCTAACCAAAATTTTAAAGCGTTAAGAGACAATTAGATATTTTGCTGCTCTTATACTTTAAAACAATGATTTGTGCCTATTACATTCAGTTTGGCCAATATGCTAATAGAGAACGCATTGTTAATAACCAGCAACAAAATCTAAATCTTATAAGCATTGCTTTTCCAATGCAGAGTGCTTCAGTTCGTAGTCATCGACTCTGATTTGCAAAAAAAATCAGCGCATGTGAACAAAATAGTGTTGTAAATCGAGCATGTTTATAAAGAAGACATCTAGAAGAAAAGACCCTCCAAAAAGAAATCAGAAATGCAGAAATTCAGTATTAAGGTCTTGATTGAAATGTAGTTTGTGAAGACCAAAAATTCCACATAAGTTTTCGAATGTGTTGTAGAAATTTTCTACTCCTGCTTAAAGAAAATGATTTTGATTTGTTTGATTTTGTCAAAGTTCAATAACAGAAAAGTAGCTTTTGGCCATGCCAAATTCAAAAAATATTATTACAAATAAAACACAAATGAAACAAGTATATGAAGACAATAAAATATTTTAAAACCGAAGTATTTGTAAGTTTGTAAAATATTTTCAAGAGTTAAAAATAAAATAAATCTAAGAAATATTTAAGCCGCCGCGATGGCTCAAATATTTTTTCTTTCATCTCTATACTAAATTACTTGCCTAGACTTGTATTTAATGAACTTGCATGTATATTTGAATAAGATTACTATAAAATACAGAATGACCACTCTTATCGTCTGAGATAGACATATACTTCCAATTGTGTTAGTGTGTCAAGAATATTTTACTAAATATGACTTATAAGAACCGGGGGACTGTATAAAAGTCTTAACTTCTTAATTTTTTCAATAGTACATTTATTGATTCAAACAACATAAAATATAATTTAAAGCACTTTTTCCATTTGGAAGTAAATGCCTATATTAAAAGGTTAAGAAACTATCTATTGGAAAACGATTATAGTGGACACCCTGTATATAAGGATAAAACAAATGTACTTAAATACTTCGATAAAATCTTATATTCTTAGAAACTGAAGAGGATGATATAAGCAATATCGAAGAGTAAATGTTTGAAATTAGGATTAATCATTATGGCAAATAGTTGACGCTGTGAAGCAATGGGTGAACACTCAGGAAAGATATGTAAAACTGACAGAATTTATTGCATATTGGACATAGATATGCAGGTTCCACTAAGAGCGGATGATGATGGGTAAAGCAAGAATATCCAATTCACAACCGTTTGAAACTACAATAGAATGAATTGAGCGTATTGTATGAGAAAACATATCTGATGTACGCTCAAAAATAAGCAACTTATACCGAACTGACTCAAGAATGGCAAAGAAAAGGAGGAGGGACATCACATGCTAACAATGGGTATCAGTATGTCGAATCAGCAAAATATCCACTGGTTATTTTTCGATTCCACTAAATACCTTTTCCGCTACAACACAACCACTGAATTTTAACAGAACTTTTATTTATAACTAGACAGTGAAGTACCCGGTGTAAAAGTGTATTTTGTTAAACAAATAATTTAATCGTTCATAAGAAAAGAAGTTCAGTGTACACAACGGGGAGACTATCCTCTGCATACACAACACACAGACTCATCTGGAAAATTCCTCATGCGAAACCAACAAAACAAGAACTAAGCACGTATTATATAAAAAAGTAGTTTTACCTGTTGTAAAGGGAGACTTCGGGCCTTTGAGGTCGAAGTAAAATCTGTCTCCTTTCTGGTTGAAAAAGAATTGCTTGACGTTGATGCAGACAGTTGATGGACCCGTAACGGCTCGGAGGCATGTGATTTTCCTTTTGCATTCCCACCCACATATCAACATCTTCCACAGCTCTATAAGGAATAAACACACAAAAAACAACTTTAAACAGAATGTTTATTATTTTATTCAAAAGAATCATCTCAAAGTAACCCAGAACGCAAAAAATGTATTTTTTGAATTGCTAGTATCTATACATAAAGAAGAAAATTTGTATTTTGTTTGCATGTCTTTTATACAATTCTACAGTTTTTGTCCGTGCATGATGAAATTTGGCACTTGTGACCTGCAAGACCAGAGAAAGATCCCTGGCAACATTTTAAAGTCCACAATTTAGTTAAGATATGAATTAATTAAAAATTAACCAAGATTTTAACATTTTTCCATGATATCTTCCGAAACTCACAAGAATGACTTTTACACAATTCAAAAATTTACCTTTTTAATATCACTTTAATTGTGGTACAATTTTTCCCTGATTTTAACAAATTTTTATAAAATAATTTTTCATTGATTTATCTGTAGTTTTATAATTGTTTGTTATTCAAACCAGTTTTATCAAATCACACAGCACGTGTCTCTGTCTTTAAAGATATGTTTAAAAAATTACTGTCTTTCGAAATTGAATCCAAAATATAATTTTTTGTATTATGGGCGAGCAGATAAAATTTCAACACTCTGTTTGAATGTGTTAATCAATGTTTAAAGTAGAGTTTTCTAATGTTATGGCTTAAGGACACTTTGAAAATATTAAATTTCACGTTTCTATTGGTGTAGCTGTCAATATTTACTTGAAATAAGAGCCCAATTTTGTGAAAGGGCTGCCATAATTGTTCGTTAGCTCTGTTTTTGGCAACGTCTAAGGCTCGTTTGGTGGTTAAATTTTTAACCATACGATTTAGCTAATTGCAATCTCTCCATTTGGAATTCAGCCGTTTTAAGAGCTTTTTTAACCGATTTAAATAAAAAGAATTACACGAACTAAACGAGCACAGAATTCAAAGCTTTGCGTACTAAGAAAGAACGGAGTCGAACTTGGAGCTTGATACAGTATTCAAATGGAATTGGCGATTGCTTAAATCGGAGGGTTACCGGAAAACGGTCTGTGAATCCAAAATAAGCAAATCAGAAAGCTCGTCATACTACATGAGCCTTTTAATTTCACGCGCTTTTGAACACTGATTATATTTTGTGTATCTGGTGCCACACGTTGAAATTTACATTAATATCATGCATACATGTTATGAATTAGGCTGAGTAAAAGAAAGTTATGAAATATGAGTAAATCAATCATGAAGAACCTCAAGGAATGGGCAAAAAGTTACAAATTATCTTTCAGCAAGGAAAAAACTAAATATTTGATGTTTAAATTTCGGAGGAAAATAATACATCTTCATCTTTATGGTCCAAGGATATCTTATGACAAAGATCTAAGCTATTTGGGCATTAGGCTGGACTCAAGCCACTGATTTTTATTCCCCAGTTAAATAATAAACAGACTAAGATTTGCAAGATCAAAGAATGGCGCAGTATGGCCAAAAATGGTTCTTGTACGAGAAAACCCCACACACAACCAAACAACCAAGATCAACGAAAAACAATAAGAATTGCGAGAGCCACATGGGGCTTAAGGTCACAAGTAGTTAAAGAAATATATTCGGTAGTAATTGAAAGGATTGTAATGTATAGAAGTGAAATTTGGTACAAGGGTAAAGTGAAACAAAGGAACAAGCTACTCTAGATACAGAGAATGCCGATGATTGCAATTACTAAATGTTACACCACCATCTCAAGTCTTATCTGGCTGGGAGCCACTGGACATGAAAATATAAATAGGAATTGAAATTGCGAAACAGATTAGAACGATAAAAAAAGGAAGAAATATATGAGGGATTACAAAATTTTGACTCTGAAGAATTGATGAAACTGTGGGATACCATGAGCATTGGATGGATGTATTTTGAGACTTCGGATACTGTCCATTAAATCTATGCAGATGGATCGAAGATCAATAATCAAGTGAGCGCGGCATATGTAAATTATTATAATGGAACAGAAATCAATTCTTGCTTAATAAGATTGGGAAACTAAAATACAGTTTTCATGGCCGACGTAATAGCAATTCTATTTACTACTGTATAGCCCTCTAATTCCTAAGGTCATTGGAATAAAGGGTCCTCAAAATATGGGAACATCCGAGCTCATTTATCAAAGATAAGGGAAATTCACCTTCCCCCTCAACAACCACAACGACAGCTGGTATTGTCCGAATTGTTAGAAAACTCCCCTCTTCCCAAACACATCTGGGCGAGCCACTCTAAGGAAGAAATGACACGCCGCGGGTGTGATATCAATCACACTTAGCGAAACGGGGTGGAAATTTCAGAGTGACCTTCGGGCGTTTCGGACGGTTATCGTCTTTTGCTTGAAGGGACGTTTAGGACGGTCCCGTATCGATAGAGTTAAATAATAATATACGAAACTCTGGAATTATTACTGACTCAAGAGCTGCCTTGATGGCTATTGAATCAACCTATGAGAACATGAAGATTCTAATTGGAATCAAGAAAATATTAAAGTTTATCAAAATTCAGCTGCAGTGGATCAGGGCTCACCAAGGAACTGCGGGAAATGAGAGAGAAGATGCACAAGCTTGTCACAAGTAAAGATCAAATAGCCACTGAATTTGGTTCCTCAAAAGCTCAAGTTAGGAATAGGGTCCGAGTATTACTTGCTACGAAGTGGCAAGAAAGATGGAGTAATTCAGTAAAATGATAATGGAACATGAAATTTTTAAAGAGGTTAAATTCAATAGATTATACGGTGACTTCTACTATAACTAAGTGTTGACAAGTTATGAAGTATTTGATGCGCACCAAGAGAGATTATTTGGAAAACAAGGAGGCTGTCCATGTGGCGAACAACTTGAGACTGTTGAACACATATTGTTAAAATGTAAAATTTGGGGAAAAGAAAGAGCTGGCTTCAAAAAGACATCTGTGACCTAGTCTTTTATTCGCTCTTCAAAAAAAGCAGCTATAGATCTTCTAAAAAGTTCATGTCTTCACGTTTGACTTCCTGAGTTTAGCTTATGCTTTCCTTTTGTATTATTTATTTTTTTATAATAATATTTAATAATTTAGTTCTTTTTGTATTATTTATTTATTTAATTTCTTGTTTTATCTTGAACTGTGAAAACAAATAGTTAAACTGTAATCAATTACCTCCGTCACTGTGTTTTCGTCAACTTGTTTGCAATAGATTGAAAAACTTTTTTGATATTATAAATTTGTACCTATTGTAACATCTATATTGTTTTTGTAGTTAATAAATAATTGCCGGGAGAATCGATGACTTTCCGATGAGAGATGAGTAGCGCGGCTGTTGAAACTCAAACCTACACAAACACTTCAGGGGTGTGGGTGCATTCGGCGAGTAAGAAGTCTGCATTTGTGCTGAGTGGTCTGCGTTCATTAAAATTCTGTAGGCTTTGGCCAAAGGAGGAGCTTTTTTCATTTTGTACATTAGCTCCATATACATAAGGTTTTGACTGTAATGCAAAACCTAAAACTGAAAGAACGTTAGGTGTAATCTACTGACAGCGCTGCTAAAGTGCGCACTGTATTTCAGTTTATTTTTTGACGTAAACTTACGTCCCTCCATAATTGGGTGTCAGGAAAGGAAAAAATTATGATGCTTTTTGTGGTAAAGTTAAACGCTTACAGCTCCGCAACCAAATAACATAAGAATTGGTTTTAGCTTCATTTAACAGAGAAAGGTATACGTTGCAGATTGCAAAAGGAATTTTAGAATTTGAAATTACGGTTTAGTCACAATGGAGTTGCAAAGTTGGTGAAAATCACAAAGATTTTGATGACGTCACAGCGACCGATACGCACGCACTCAGTGACCAACCTAAATTCCCGCGCTTTCTCATACCTAACTGCCTGGCGGCCTCAGTCGCTTGCTGCAGTCCGTTGTGAGCGGTATATTAACTGGATTTTCCAAATTTTGTTTCGTAGAAATTTCTAGAAACTGCCAAAATGAGTCAGCGAAGTGATTTGTTGAAGCGAAGCCGAAATCGAGCTGCTTCTCAACGTTTTACATAAAATTGTTACTAACATAAATTGTAACCAATATTAATAACATGAGTAAATATATTACATTTGAAAACAAGAATTTTTTTCGCGAAAAAAAGCCCAACCAAAATTACGAATAAGTCACATAAATTGAGAGTTAAAAAGAGCTAATCCAGTCACATAATCTCAGAGTCATAAAGAGTTACTTTAGTCACATAGAAAGTCACAGTTGAGTAAGGTAAGTAAGTTTACGCCCCTGAATCCCAGCGGCCTTTTCGCAGAGACAGCCTCCCGTCGAATTTTTTTTCTGCTTTTATTGTAACTTAGAATCTGGCAATTTCTTTCAATTTACAATGTAGTCAGGAAATCAGATTTGTGCTGAGTATATATTAAATTGAATCACATATTAAATTGCGATAAAAACAGAAATGTTCCGTCAGTAATTGTTACTGCTTTCATCTAGACTTTCTAAATCAATAAGTGTTCTGTTTTGTATGCATTATTAACGGATATCAATTAGGTCAAATATATCAAAATGACAAAGAAAGATGAAAAGTATTGGTCCTGAAAGCTCTGGCATTCAACAAGAAGAATAAAGAACTGGTTTCTTTATTTAACCCCTAGGTTTGTTTACCTGCTGTTCAAAAATAAATTGTAGATAACTTTTGACTTACCTTCGTACTTATCGATTTTTGGTTAGTGAATTTTTAATTAATTTACTGATAAAAATCATTTAATACTTAAAAGCAAAAGCATTATGACTGTAATTAGATCTTGGAAACGTATGCTATTTTTACAGCGTTACGTAAACAAAATGTCAAATAATACCAGCGTTACGTAAACAAAATGTCAAATAATCCCAGCGTTACGTAAACAAAATGTCAAGTAATCGATTGAATCAGTCTAAAATCAATTTCACCTTGTCATCTAAAATTTTTTTGAGCACTAAATGGCACAGAATTCAAATTTAGTTCACAGTTATTATTCATGAGAATTTTGATAACAAAACTATAATATTTTATGTAACAGAAAACACGGCTAGGCCAGTTTGATAAATCTTCAATTTAAAATAAACAATGAAAACTCTTTTTTTACGCATATATTCGCTTCAGAAGATCAGCATTTTTCTTTGACATCAATCCATAATTCTTCAAATCATCAAAAGATGAGATAAGAATTGTTCCGTCGGAGCAAAATTTCACTACATCTACATAAGGAGCCAGCCCATGGTCTCTTCCTCTATGGATATTGTTAACTGCTAAGTCTTGTCCATACGACATTCCAGGCATTCTAGAAACACACAAAAAATGCGTAAGATGTGTAGAACAATTTCTAACAATGATTGTTGTAAAAAATTTAAAAAATTAATATTACTGTAAATTTTACTTGACATATACTTAAGCAGTCACACATGAAAAAAGGGCGTTATAGGTTTGTTTATAAATTTATTTATTTAGGTAGGTTTTATTTTTTAGTTATTTATTTAGGTAGAACTCTATAATAGTCTAATCAAGAGTTTATATAAGAGACTGAGAAAATAAAACGGAGTATAAAGCAGTTTTTATTCTAATTTATTACCAATATATCGTCGTCTGATCCTTCAAACCTTTGACACAGTTTATATACTAGTAAGTTGCCAATGTCGATAAGTGGCGAAACAGCATAATACGTATCAATAGCTGATTATAGGAAACTTGTAATTTCATTAATCTCATGACAGCTTTTGTTCCTTAAATAGGGGACAGACAAAGAATAAATCTGATCTCGTCATAGAACTGTGAAGCAAAAACTTGTGTTTGATCGTTAGTGAGCTCTTTCGAACAGTAAGTTGACTTAAAGTAATACTGATTACTTGGGGTTAAACTGCAAATAACTCTCATATTTCATACTTGGCCTAAGAATGCAGGAGTTTCAATTACATTGCCGGTAACAGTGGCAGTACGCAGACCCTGCCTCTATGCCAGCAACCATTACAATTGTTCAAAATTCGCAAATTCTAATATTCGCAAATACAAAATTCGTATTAATTTCATTTAGTTCGCTCACCTGTCATTAAAGGACTCGTAGGCAACATGTTAGACATACTCCAGTCGTAAGCCACATAAAATTTATTGGTGAAGCATAGAAGAACAACACATAACACAGTCAGCACAAGACAAGCACAGAACAAAAAACAAAAAGCAGCCATTAGTGAGAGAGTTCCAGTAAAATCATTGGACGGGGAAGCAAAGAACTTCCCCGTCCGACCCCAAAAAGGCCTTACGAAAATAATGATGGGTTCGCGCGAAGCAACCCCGCCTAGTCGAGTGGCACAGGCCACACCTGCCGGCAGGCCGACTCTGATCAAACTCCCTAGTCACCACAATACATCCAATACACCGGAGGCCACTATAGCACAATCCTAGCCACCCACTGAGGAAGAACAATAATGAGAATAAACACCAATACAACACTTCGAAACACAATCTGTTATCTACACTATTAAAATTCAAAGGTAAACAAATGAATGTATCTATCTATGTTCGGCTATCTTCTCACGAACCACTGAACGCATAAACAAGTCGAAAGTATAAAAAGATGGGAAATAATCCAAGGAATCAATTTTGACAATTTAAATTCTGAAATTATAATTAGTTAAAAAGATATTAATTAAAAACGTGAAAATGAATGAATATACGGTGCTGGCATCTATCGGTGGAGATAATCTTCTTTTTCCCTATTATTGAACTTCCTCTTTTTTCCGATATCTTCATTTTTAATTTATTTAATGGAAGCTGGGTTTGTATAAAAGGGTTTATTTTTTTCTTTTTTAGCGAGTTTCCGTGTTTTGATTTATAAACATCGGAAAATTGTTTTCTTGCAGATTCTTTCTTTCTTCTTTGTCTTACGATATTAAACTTCGTAACGTTTGTTAGGGAAAGTAAGAGACAATATTTATTGGAAAAAAACGGAGGCAGACATATGAAAAAATATGGATACCAAGGCCTCAAGTAACTTCACTTTTCTCCGCCGGTGAATATCGCATTATTCGCGACAGCCTGTGCAACGCCGTGAATCTTTTTTGAATTTTTAACTAATTAATTGCAATTGAATAATAAGTGAAGAATGAAGAAATTTATATAGTGAACGATCAACCTCCCCTTCCACGCGAAACAACCATCACACTTCAAAGTGTAAAATAAGCACGTTAAAAGTGACCCAAAAGAAAGACCCCTTCAACGTGAAACAACCACGACATTTCTCAGTGATCAAACAAAAAAAAAACCATTCATTAGACGTCTGCAAACAAGACTCTAAAACACCACAAATGTTACACATTTTATTTCATTATCAAAATAATAATAATTAACTAGATAGGAAAACAACCACGACATTTCTCAGTGGTCTCAAAGAACTCAAAACATTAACAAACCGTTTAGACGCCTGTAAACAAGAGTCTAAAAAACTTTAAATATTACTATCATTTTGTTTCACTATAAAAATAATAATAATTAAGTAGATCGGAAAACTTCAACACTTCTGACTTTCATCAAAACATAAATAAAGGATTTTTAAATCCCAAAAAAATTTCAAAATTCTATGAAGAACAACATAACTACTTAACATTTTTCATATCATTAAACGTGTAATGGTTTCAACTCTCTTTTTTTCGAATGACTTATCTCAAAGAATTCGAAAATCCTTCTAAGTTCCAATAGCAATATGAACTTTCTCATATCAAATCATATGCAAAAATTTCAATATATCTAACCGAACGACATTAAATACACTAATTCAACTCAACAACAAAATTAAACTAAACTATACTAAAGAAAACAGAACAGAACTAGACACAAGAAAACTATAAAAACCTTCTTAGACCCAAAAATGGACGACAAAAAGAATTGGATTTTCATTCAAACGCAACTATTTAAACAAACTATAGGAAATAATGTACTACATAAATGGCCATCCTTTAACTTTCGGATGAAAAACACTAAATTAATCTTTCGTCTTTAAACAGAATAACTTTAACAATATATATTCATTTAATATAATAAAGAACAATGTAAATTTATTTTTTTAAATCCTCCTCCTTTCAATATTAACAATTCACACCTTAGACAAACTTTCACATTCAAAATGGCAGGAAGGAGCTTTAATTTCACTAACTAAAGTAGATTTACTTTCACCCCTCTTCCACTACATATATGTAATAATTAAACACTTTAAAAATTTTAAAAAACGGCACTCAAAATTTAATTCGTAAAATTATTTCTACTTAAATTCTAACATACAATTAACTGTCACTGTAACTGGCTGAAATAAAGTTTCAACCGCTCTCTTATGATTGGGAATTCCCCTCTTTTCCAATACTACTTAATCTCGCTGCCATTATACAACTTCCTCTTTTTAAAACCACGTAACATTCATAACAGACGCCCGTTTTCGGCGTGGTTGTTTTTCTTGTCGCCGGTGACCGCGCTTTGCGTCTATTTATACTTTAACGATGGCTTGATATTGTTCCGAATTATTTAAAATTATCTGAAACCTATCGATTAAAGCATGTTTGAATAAAATAAACTCATCTTCATTCGTCAAAGACTGCCTCTTCATTGGATTAACCAACTCTAGTTGAAATGATGTTTCATATATATAAGGAGGAGGAGGAGGATCCTAAGTAAGCCTTGTTTTAGACCACGTGACAAAAACATAGAGACAAGTTTCTCAAAAGAACAGGTGAACGATTCAACTTTCGTTATCCAAGAAAACAGAACCTAAGCAAAAATACGAACAAAAACTCACCATCCGGAACAAAATAACATAAAATAAAAAATAAAAAAAACACGAACTGAAACTCTCGAGCTATTGAAAAAAACAAAAAGGAAAAGAGGTGAAATGAAAACGAATCCGCTAAAGTCAAACTACTAACGATAACATTGCAATATATAGACATAAAATATAAAAAAATATTTTTCTCGATATTTCGAAACAAAAATAAACGTTTCGATATAATAGAACCTAAAACTTAAGACCCAAAACTGAAACTCTTAAAGAAAAAGAAGAGC
>BGPR01015437.1:22875-36665 GCA_013235015.1 Araneus ventricosus
ACTTAAGACCCAAAACTGAAACTCTTAAAGAAAAAGAAGAGCGGAGAAATAAAAACGAATCCTCAAAGTTAATCCTAACTTTGAATTAACATTGAATATATCTATATATATAATTCTCTTACGTGGCGACAAAAAAGGGTCGAATGTCTTAATCACCGTTTGGCAACAGCTCGCGAGTTTAGATTGTTTAAATTCATTCGAATTAGCGATTTATTTGATCTGGGACATCACAATTTTTCAAAATAAGTTTAACTTTGGCGGTTTCGATTATAAATCGAAAACGTCAAGATAGGTCTAATGAAACTATTGAGGAACCAATGGAAGTATATATGAAACAATCGGAATGAACAAAATAGAAAGAAGCGTTTTTGTGTACAGAGCGAAGTTGCCGAGCTACAGGAATATAGTTGTGGGACTTTAGTGGGAGTCTGTTCTTTTATACATGTGGCGAAGCTTTACTGATCAAAATATCTGTGAAAAATAGCATGTTTAAAATTTTGGTGTAAAAAGCAAGAATTTTAGAAATTTTTAAAAATTTCCAAAAAAGGCTATTTTGTTAATTTTAAAAAGGTAAAAGTAAATATTTATTATGGTTTTTAATTTGAATAGTGAATCTTAACATGTTTAAAGCCATTTGCCACGTTAAACTGTGCTTTTTAAGCTAAACGTTTGTGAAATGTGTTAAATAATCTTTCGTAACTCAAAAATTCTGAGGTTTTAATAGATAAATAACTACCCAGAGAGAAAAGTTATAACTTCCTTGGCTAAATATTTATTGCAGTGAGTGTGTATACATGTGACGAAGTTTTTCTGAGCAATAATTCATTGAGAAGAATGGAAAAAATTTAGAAGTTTGTTGGAATAAAGTTAAGGCTAATGAAACTGTTGAAGAAATATTCAATTTTGTGTACCAAGAAGTTTTAAATGCCTGATTTCTGATTGATGCAAATAATTTCTTTTTGCAAACATTTTATAATCATACATTTCAGCATTCAAATTTCTTGGAAATATTTACATATATATATTTATATCTATATGCTATTAGCAAATTTTAATTTTAGAAATTTGATGATTTAGCTTATTAGTAATTGCTGAAAAAATGTTAGAATTTTATGATATTTCAAATAATTTAATTTACTTTTAGTAATTAATGTATTTATAATTTCCTTCTACTAGCAGACAGTCATAACTGTACGGCGAGCGAGCGAAGCGAGCTGGGATCACATAGTGATCCCAAAAGAATCACAACGTGATTCTTGGGGGTTGACGAGCGGAGCGAGTAGGGGGTGTAACCCCCTAGTATAGACATAATGTATACAAAACTATATTTTTCGATATCTCGAAACAAAATAGGTGAGAGAAAATGAATCCGCAAAGTCTACTAACGATAAGATTACAATATATAGATATAATATATAGAAAACTTTATTTCTCGATATCTCGAAACAAAGAACAACGTATCTTTACAATAGAACTTAAATCTTGAGACACAAAACTAAAACTCTTAAAGAAAAAGAAGAGCCGTGAAATAAGAATGAATGAGCAAAGTTAACCCTATCTTTGAATTTAACATTACAACGGGGAACTTGAGCATTTTTTAAAAACACATGAAAGCCATCCGTTTTTGTAGAAAAAATCATTCTAATTTCAATTATGCAAGTGAAATTTTACAGAAAAATTTATTTATTTAGATATTGAGAGCGAAAGATGCACTGAAATAGCAAGAATCATGATGCAATCCGAAACGCACTCTCATTGGCCGAGTAGATTCTGACCTCGAGGGTGCCTTCCTTCGCAGACTTCTCTTTCGCTAGTTCTGTATTCTGCTTTGAATCAAGGCGTTTGTACCAGCTAACATTTTAAAAGTGAAGTTTTTAGTTTTTCTACTCTACAGCGTTCAATTTCAGAATGGATATTGGTTTTGTGCAAGCTAAATCGGATAATTTGCCAAGGATTGATTAGACAGTGATGGCAATGTATTTCAAGAAAAATTCCGCATATAATTTGCCATATCTTTCTCCAACTGAAAAATTAAATGAATACAACACGCTTAATATTGTATAAATAGAAGATTTGTGCCCATCCAAGACGAGCTTTTCGCTTGCCAACAATATCTCAGATCTGATTGTCACAGTTTTATTAAGGAAAGTTCTAGAAGAAAATCTCATGCACATTTGGCAGAGTGTTTAAAAAATAAAAACACGAAAAACAGAAATGTTGAATCAATTAACATTAACTTTCGTTTTACAAAATATATAAATATTCATTTCCAAAATTAAGTATGAAAAAGAAAGAACCTTTTTAACTGAAACGAAAGTAAAGATCTCCCGGAAGTGGGAAATAAATTAATTCTAAAGGAGTTGTTCCTCAATTAAACAACATAAAACAAAATAAAATGCTGAACTTAGGTTAAAAAAACCCTGTCATAACTCAGAATCCAAACAGTATCCCATGGTGTGTATACTGATTTGTAGACCGACAGAGTGCTTAAAAAATGAAAAACAGAACCGATGATAATCACTATCCCCGTGCAGATGAATCAGCATAAATAAAAAAAAGCAGGAAACCGCTAAAGTGTCCGCTCTTAACTTTTCATGCGAAAAAATTAAAAAAAAAAACTTTAAAAAATTAAACAAATTCGGGGTTTGAAAAGTATAAAATAATTTTCTTTTTAAAATCGGTGCCAAAACAAAAACAATATCAAATTTATTTATAAACCTTAATAAACAATAGAACCTTAAAACTACACGTGGCTACCACGTAATCTTTCAATACGAGCTCATAGAGGTACTCATGAGTTTAACCTCATCTATATGGACTATCAATGGTTTCTTAAAATGTAAATTCCATGGAATTAAAAAAGGGGGGATAATAGAGGGAAAAAACAAATTAAATTTAACTATTTGCTTTAAAATGTATATTTCTTTTTCCCTGCTAACCTCACCTTATAATTGTTTTCGAAACAAACCAGATTTTGAATTCAAGGGTGATCTTTATAGTGGTTTCTGATATTGGTATGGGGGAACACTGGTTTCTTAACTCTTTGAAGGACACTATATTATTTTTTTTTGCATTAAAAAATACATAGTTGATGTTCTATCACCTGAAAATAAAATATTTTACAAATAAAGAATTTTTCCTGCTTTTAGTTTTCTTCACAAGGGGTGGGATGACATAGTCCCACCGCCCATCAATGGTCTTCCGTATTCCCCGAGACTCTTCCGCGAATCGTATCGTCAGCCCTTTATTTGAAAATGCCTTGAAAGAATGTGTATCTCTCTGAATGCAACAGATTTTCCAACAATCAGCACTCAAATGTGACATACTATTCTGTAGTATTTTTATGGATCTTTTTGAAAGCTTCGGAACAAAGCAAGCTACTCACTTTCTATCAGTAAAATCCTGATCTCTTACTTATTTTATTACAAGGGAAGTAACACAAATGTTTTGTCAGTACATGTGTCTGTAATTATTCAGTTCCGACAAAGAAACTGGACACAAAACGCCGGCTCGTAAATTATCTCATAAGAAAAGTTGTTTTGACCTTCCCTTCAGTTACAGGAACAGGGCTCTATACTATACAGAAAAGAATTCGCCTTGGGAAAACGGATAGGTTTTCGAAACCATCAAGCAACAATAAATCGCAGAGGGGCCCTCGGGCATTTCGAGAAGACGCTGCGATTTCTATTGCACAAGCAAGAACGGAAAGATAAGAACCTGATTTTGAATGATGTGTTAAATTTCGTATGCCTACAGAAAAAAAAAACAGGAATTTATTTATTTCAGAAGTTCCGTTCAAAATAATTTCAGGTACGGCATTTTTTTAAAAACACACCTGTGTCTTTTAAAAATTAATTTTATTTTATATAGATTTATTTTACTGCGCTTTATTTTACTATATAAATTATTTCCTTTGTTTATACTAATACTAATTAATATAAAATCTGGTAAAAAATAACTTATATAAAGAAATACACTAAAAAATGAAAAATGATAAAACTGTGACAACTTTCGTAAATTACAAAACAATAAAAAAAGATACGAACAAAGTATCTGTAAGTAGTAAGCCTTCTTTACTGCAAAATAAGTTTTTTTTCATTATGTTAGTTAATTTTTGAATTATATAAAAAAAACTATATAAATTTAAAACAATATTCAAACCAGACCAAATGCGACTGATCTAGGAATTTAAGTGCTGCCATCAACAAACTCGAGATGCACGATGAGATAAATTTATCCCACCTTTTCTCAACTATAATAATTGATGAGCAAACTAACTTTTAAAGACTAATTTTGATTTTAATTCATTCATTGAATATAAAGAATTTATTTTGAATCAAAAGTTAATTATGCGAATTATTTTGTTGAACTACAAATGAAAACGAATTTTATTATAAAAAAGTCATGAATTTAAACTAATTTTTAAGATATTCTTGTTAATTTTCAATAGTACTGGTAATTTTTAAAAAATATGAGAAACATTCGAATATCCATTGAAAAAATTTATGCTATAAAATAACATGAGCAAGTTCTTTTTTTTAAAAAAAAGATTCTTAAAGAAGGTGGGATCTTCTATATTTTTACCCTTTGAAGGGCAATGGCCTCCCACCTCAAAATACCTTTTGTAAACCAATGTATTTATAATTGAACATTACCGCAACTACTTTATTTAAAAACAATATTCGTAGATAGAAGAAAATTTTACTAACAAGTTTCATCAATTTATCAGTAAAATTCCGAAGGTAAAGCGAATGTCGATTACAGACTTAATTTTCTTGAAAAAGGAGTCGCCTCATATTCTATCAAATGCAGAATTCAGGTAGAGTCTGTTTCTACACATCACACGTGTACAAGATGTTCATAGGAAAATAAAATATGAAAATGTATTTATAACAAATCAATATGAAAAGAAACCACTCATTATTAAATTACATGTATTATACTTATTCCGTTTAATAAAATATTAAATTAAAATTGCACTCTTCTTGCGTTCTAACTTGCAAGTTCATCAATAATGCCATTACATTTTTATGACACATCTTTCTCTATTAAACCTCAATTACTCAATCTCACTAAACACATCGATGATCTAAAGTAAGATTGAATTATATTTAGTTTGTAGAAGTTTCCTTCGCCTGTTGAATCTGTGACTGACAGGGTTAAGAACATTCTTAATGCTTCTGAAAAATTGGGAAAATATGAATTTCAATTTTATTTGCTATAATAAATTCCAAATTTTTTAAACGTTCAGTAATATCATTATTAATGATTTTGAACATCATTAATTCACAATACAAGTCCTCACCATTATCAACCCTAGATATTGAAACGCCATTAGAAACCTTTAAAAAATCTTTTGCGGATTTTTAAGTCATTTTCGGAGATATCCCTGAATTTATTTAGACTTTAATTAACGTGTTACCTTTTTTTAAGGAGTTAAATGTTTCTTAAATAGAATTCAAAGCAGTACCCACAGTTGTTCGTAAAATTGAAATTTAAATAATAATTTTGGATCTTCAGTCTGCTCATCGATGCATTCATAATTGAAAAGACGAGCGCTCTTTTTATGCCTTTTAAAGGAAATTCCACTTTAATTAGTCGCTAACTCTCGGACATCAATAAAATACATGAATAAGGCTGTATGAAGTATACAAGTATTTAGGATAATGAATTGCCTTTCAGAGATAATCGTCTTAAAACCTGTTAATAGATCTTCCGAAATATGAATAAAAATGTTTGAAACGAGATGAAACCACAGCAACAAACTAAAATATCAACTACAGAGAACAATTTTATAGTAACGCTAACTAATATACAGGGAATGTATTGAGGGTTTCAAGCAACAATTAAATTACAAAATAAATTAGTCATTTTATGTTCCATACACTTCTCATTATTTAAATTTGATTTGAGGTTATAGGCATAAGACATTCATTTAGAAATCATAGCTTCAACAAAACAATAGGAAAAGATAACATAACATTGAAAATTGTCAAAAGCATTGCATTTATATATGTCTAGGGTAAAATCTTTCGTGAATCAAGCACATCTTTATGTTAGGAAAGTAAAGTGTTTTATAAACTTCGTCTCATTGTTTTATTTAAAATTACTAAAGCATAATTAAAAACTCTGATGTGCCATGAAAATGTCATCTTATAATCTAAACATCAACTGTGAAAAGAATAATGCCATATCAATAATCTTTAAAAAATTTACTTCCTTCTTCTGAATCTTAATAAATGGAGAATGTTGCAGATGATTTTATTAAATTTTTTAATATTCGTATCGAAATTTCAAAAATAATTTTCAGTGGAATCGTGAAGTTTCTTCGACTTAAATAAAAGTGCATCACATCAAAAATAATTTTGACTCTAATCAATATAACTGAACATTTTAAATTACAATAAAAATTTAAATTTT
This sequence comes from Araneus ventricosus, assembly GCA_013235015.1. Taxonomy (NCBI): domain Eukaryota; kingdom Metazoa; phylum Arthropoda; class Arachnida; order Araneae; family Araneidae; genus Araneus; species Araneus ventricosus. The sequence goes on from BGPR01015437.1 coordinate 29,296, forward strand.
TGTGAAGTTAATCACAAAAGTGTTTCAATAGATAAAAAAAGTGTGAAATATTTTCCGTAAATATTTAAGATTGCAGATTTTTTATGTGTTTAAGGATATAGTTTTGCAAATGTCCAATAAGAGTTTCATGAAAAGTATAGCTCTAAAAAGTAAAGATTTTAATTCAATCTGAATTAAACTCTAAAACATTTTTTGGATATTTTTTAGATTTTTAATGTAGGGTAAGAATTTTAAAACTTTTATATGCGATTTTAAAAATAAATAAATAACGTTTTTTTTTTTCATTTTGTGGAATTCTATTATAACGTGAAAACAATTTTCAAAATTTTTATGCCGAAGGTGCATGCCGTAGAATTTATAGTAATTTTTTTTGGATGCAGAAAAAACATAATATAATTAAACATAACATCAATAATTTTTGAAAACTAATATACGCATTTATGAATTTGTTACAGCTCGTAAGATCATTGCTTAAAATTAATTTTCAAAAATTTATTAAAATTTTTTTAAAAGTCGCATGACAATAAAATTCGTATCACCGAAAGGCGTATTTTGAATTTTTACTTGTGTGAAAATGTTTTTTGTGCGATATTATGATCCGAGGTTATTGAGGGAAAAATTATCATTTCTCTTAATTTTAGTTAATTAAAAATTTATTTAAAATATTGAAAAGCCTTCGCTCAGAGAGCACCTAATGAGTAACGCCCTCCGAATTTAGTAGCTCTAGCCCAACGGTCTTGCATCTCGCAGCTTATAGAAAGTATGCCAGCCGAACTATTTTTTAGAAATTTTTTAAAATTGGTAGAACGTAAAAGAAATAAAATTGGAATCATTAAGAAGATATAATTCAGATCTAAATATGAAAAATCTAAAAAAAAAATTGAGATAATTTTTGCATTGTATTCTTAAGAAAGGAAAAGAATGCGACTTTAAATTAAACAATGAAACTAGTATGAATTTCCTTATATTTATCTGAAAATATTGATGGAAAATAAAATTTAAAAATATTTTTTAAAGTTTGTTGAAATAAAAAATTTCACAATCAAAATAAAAATTCAAAAGATGAACAAAATGTAAAAAAAAGCAATGAAAAAAAAATGCCGAGAGTTCTAATAGGGCGAAAATATATATATAAACAAAGGTAAGGGATGAATAAATAATATAAAACACAAACACAACGACTGAACAATTAATGCTGCAATTCTAAGAGTGTTGTGGAAAAATATCAATGTCAAATTTAAATGGAGAGTATATTTGCTAGTGGACGGAGGATATATATAGATTTGAAAACGATGTAAAAATCATTTTTGTAAGATAACATTTTCCGAAGTTATCGCAGGAAAAAAAGCCAAAATTTCGTTTCATTTATAACTAATTACCAAGTTTTTATTTTAAATATCGCTTTGAGGCACACCCTACAAAGTATGTTAATGCATCCCTGTAGAGCGCCTACAAGCACACATATTCGTATTTGTAAATAGTAGAGTTATATAGAGCAAAAATAAGAATTGATCGAGTTATCCCAAGGTATCAACAAGATATACACGTATTTTCTTTCATTAAACTCGTCAGAAGTAACCTATCATTTCTGCGACAAACTGTATCTTAAACCAGAAATACGATTTAAAAAATATTTATTTAAATTTTACACCAAAAATATTTTTATTGCTTTTAACTTCTGAAAACTTTTTCATTTAAATAAAAAATGATTAATGAAATAAATCAGCTTAATTCCTGAAAGAGTATAAAAATTGATATCGCAGAGGAAAGAAGGCTTCACTGACATTCCTGGCTTTACATGCTAGGATTTTTAAAAAACTTGGAATGGAAAGGAATAGAGTTTCAGCAAGAAAGTGCGTACTTGCCAAATCTAGTAAAACCTACATTGGCCGAATAGCTGAACAAGCATAGTTCCTGTTAACGCCTATAGACGGGGATACCTTCTATCGCCATCTACAGGCGCTAACAGGAACCATTCTCGTTCCGGAACACGTTAAAGGGGGGGTAGGAAATGTATCCTCCGGTTAACGCTACCCCAAGTAAACTGTTTTTGGGTAGCGTTAACAGGAGAACACATTTTCTTCCCCCTCTAACCTATTCCGGAAGAAATATGGTACCTGTTAGCGCATGTAGATAGCGATAGACGGTATGGCCGTCTAGAAGCGGTAACAGAAACTATGCTTGTTTAGCTATTGGGCGAACGTTGCTTTTACTAGATTTGGCAAGGACGCGCTTTCTGGGTTCAAACTCTATTTCTTTCCATTCCAAGTTTTTAAAAATTGCTAGTATGTAAAGCCAGTAATGTCAGTGAAGCCTTCTTTCCTCTGCGAATTCAATTTTTATACTCTTTCAGGAATTAAGCTGATTTATTTCATTAATAATTTTTTATTTAAATGAAAAAGTTTTCAGCAGTTAAATGCAATAAAAATATTGTTGGTGTAAAATTTAAATAAATATTTTTTAAATCGTATTTCTGGTTTAAGATACAGTTTGTCGCAGAAATGATAGGTTACTTCTGACGAGTTTAATGAAAGAAAATACCTGTATATCTTGTTGATACCTTGGGATAACTCGATCAAATGCTTATTTTTGCTCTATATAACTCTACTATTTACAAATACGAATATGTGTGTTATGTGCTGGTAGGCGCTCTACAGCGCAGCATTAACATACTTTGTAGGGTGTGCCTCAAAGCGATATTTAAAATAAAAACTTGGTAATTAGTTATAAATGAAACGAAATTTTGGCATTTTTTCCTGCGATAACTTCGGAAAATGTTATCTTACAAAAATGATTTTTACATCGTTTTCAAATCTATATATATCCACCATCCACTAGCAAATATACTCTCCATTTAAATTTGACATTGATATTTTTCCACAACACTCCTAGAATTGCAGCATTAATTGCGCAGTCGTTGCGTTTGTGTTTTATATTATTTATTCCTCCCTCACCTTTGTTTATATATATATTTTCGCCTATTAGAACTCTCGCCATTTTTTTTCATTGCTTTTTTAAAATTTTGTTCATCTGTTGAATGTTTATTTTGATTGTGCATTTTTTTATTTCAACAAACTTTTAAAAATATTTTTAAATATTATTTTCCAACAATATTTTCAGATAAATATAAGGAAAATCATACTAGTTTCATTGTTTAATTAAAAGTCGCATTCTTTTCCTTTCTTAAGAATACAATGCAAAAATTATCTCAATTTTTTTAGATGTTTCAAATTTAGATCTCAATTAGATCTTCTTAATGATTCCAATTTTATTACTTTTAAGTTCTGCCAATTTAAAAAATTCTGAAAATTAGTTCTTAATGATAATTTGAGCATTCTTTGTATTGCTGTAACAAAATGCTGTTCATTTTCATTGCTTTCCCGGTTTTTTAGTCCTGTGTTTGTTTTCAAACACGACAATGTTTTCATGCTGGCATACTTTCTTAAACTGCGAGATGTAGGACCGTTCGTTTCAGAGGTACCGAATTCGGAGAGCGTTACTTCTTAGGTGCTCACTGAGCGAGGGCTTTCCAACATTTAAATCATATTTTTTTAATTAACTAAAATTAAGGGAAATAATAATTTTTTCCTCAATAACCTGGGATTATAATATTGCACAAAAAACATTTTCACACCCTTTAAAATTCAAAATACGCTTTTCGGTAATACAAATTTTATTGTCATGCGACTTTTAAAAAAAAATTTAATAAATTTTTCAAAATTAATTTTAAATATAATATGTAACATTGATTTTTATTGTGATAATATAATTCTAAACAATTTTATTGTTTCATCAAATGTTTCGCACTCGTATGTTTTTGCCACTCTTAAAGATATGATTTAAATATTGCTTTCTTTGGACATTAATTTCCAAAGCACAGTTTCAATTTTCGATTTTATTAACATTATAGTGATTTTAGTCTGGCATTCCCAGGGCCGGATTACAAAATAGGCAAAGTACTCGTAAATACTCTAATTAAAATCAAGTATCTTTTAAACTTCGGAACATTTGGTTTTCAAATTTATTTGCAGATTAGTATCGTCCAATATTTTTTCAATTGGAAAATGACTCACAAGTCTACAGCTCTGGCAGACTTTCACTATTAACTATTTAGAATGGATTAAAAAGATATATGCATATATATACACATATATATATATATATGAGATATGGATTTCCTATTAATTTCATGTTTGCTTATGTTAATAAAAAATTGTTAACACCTTTAAATTAATAGTCTTTTTGATTTATTTATTTTGAAGTGAACATATTTATAGAATTCACAAAGATTTTAGTATTTCACTGCATAGGTAGATGGCGCCACTGGATTTAGAATAAGATTGCATCATTTAATTTTAAGTATATTTCTATATTAATATGTGTTATTATAATGAGTTTAATTCAAATTTATAGTTTACTTTTTAATGATGTTTATTATAGTATATATAACCTAATTTAGTAATAATATTTTCACTTTATATGAGGAACTATATTTTGTATATAGCTCATGTCATTACAATAGCTAAGACTACGAAGTGGTAAACATTTAGTTATATTTTCTCCTTTCTTATCTTGAAATATTTTGGAGATTTACTCCCATACTATATGTTTTCTCCAACAATTGGCTTTCGCAGAGGGTTGGCACCTTAGAATTCGGATTAATGCGACATATGCGTTTCCAAGGCTGATAAGCATTTGATTGTTGGAATTCCAATTTCTGGGCTTTTTTTCATAGTAATAATAATCTAAATAGTATTAATACATTAGCTTATGATCCATCAATTTGCATTTCATTGTATGATTATTAATAAGGTAACATTATTTTAATTTTAATTATTAGTTTAATAAGTGTCTATATTGAAAATGTTAATACAATTTTGATGTTTGGAAAATGTTTAACTACATATATATATATATATATATATATACTTTGACTTCTATCCTGATTATTTAAAACTTATAAAAACTAATGACAATGAATTAGCTGCTGAATTTCTAGGTCTAGGTATAAAAATTATAAAGAATAAAATAGTAACAGATATCTTTGGTAAAAGAAATGTATTTAATTTTCAAATTAATAAATTTCCTTTTTGGGATAGTAATCTTAGCATTTCTGTCTTCAAGAATTTAGTGAAAAATTATATCATTAGAAATAATAATTTAGTAACAGACAATGATGATAGAACTAAGAACATAAATTTTTTTTATTGTTTTGCAATGGTTTATGGAATGCAAAAAAGTTTTTTAAGACTGTATATAGATAAGAAATATATAGGTCATTTAGAATAAAACATTCATATTGGTATTTAATGGAATATTTTTAATTCTTTGTTAGAAGGTTTGTGTTTTTTTCATATTTTACTTGTAATGTGTAATTTTATTCAAATTTGGTTCTTGTTTTATTGGCTTCAGATTTATTACATAGATGGCGTCAGGAGTTTTGAATGGAAATATTCCTTATTAATAGACAGTTTTACTAATTTTCAAATATAATATCTAGATAAATAATTGTATTATATTTTTAGCTGGTTTGAGATTTTTAATATAGATATCTTACTAATTCTTTATTATCAAAATTAATTATATTATTTAGTCAATTTTGTAGTTTCATAGTTGGAAATCTAGTTTTGGCAGTCTGTGATATCAAGCTAAGTGGAGGTTTATATTAAAAATATGGAATTCTAGTAAGGATAGGTAGAGACACTGATTATTTAATGTTTAATGAATAAGTATGGGTATTTTATTGAATGGCGCATTTATTGTTTTTAGTGCAATATAATAGTGCAATATATTGTTGTATTACATATCTTTATCTCGACTTTTAGTCCTTTACATACAGTTATGTTTTATTGTTAGGGTTAGTGTATGATTTTTCTTCCTAAATTCTTTCATTTTAGGGTAAATTACCCTATCTGTTTTTGCAACAACTTTAGTACAGTGATGGTTTGTACAGCAAAATTAATTTAACCTGGCTAAAGCTTTTTCACACCCAAGCTGCTATATTATTTGTTGAAAAGTCCATATACTTGGATTGCCTTTTTCAATACTTTTAATAACTACAGAGTTGTTTTACATGTTGACATATAAATGTTTAAACTTAATTTTTGTTCATGGTATCTTTAATTCTTTAGATTTTTTAGATTTGGTTGTATTGTTTAAATAATGAATTTTTAGTATAGGATTTGCTTCTTGATATGTCTCGTTTACTTTGTTTCTGCATGAGCATATATAACAAGTTATATATAGAAACCAACTGTCTTAGAGATCTTTTGTCATTTCAGTTTGTCGTAATATTTTTTATATAAAAATTGCTTATGTATAAATTAAATTAAAATCTCTTAAAAATACCTGGTTTCGGAGGTTTGAAAGGGAAAAGGGGGGGGGGCATGACTTTCATTGCCTAAGGGCCGCCGCAGAGCTTAATTCGGACTGGACATTTTTCCTGTGTTCGTGATGTAAAAATTGTTATGCACTGAATGTAACGGCTGATATAATCAAGTCAGACGAAGGCAAAACAGACAATCCAGCCTAAACATCATCATGCTACACAGGGCAGAATTAAGCCCTGTTAACAGGGGTTACCAATTGAGGTGTATAGGTAATGAAATTTAGGGGCCACCTATGCCCAACTTAAAACATCAGATATATTTTATTCATTTTTGTTTTATCTCTATATAATCAATTTCAAGTGACAGATTGAAATCACAAAACATTCACTAGCGGATAACCGTTAAACAAGTTTGTTTCGATGTCTTGCGTGTATAAAAAATTCATTTTAATCTTAAAAGTAATTTTAAATATAATGATAAAAAATGTAAAATGTTTAACTCGAACTAAATACTCTAATGCAAAGTTCGCGAGAGCTATTGATTTAATGTAAAAAGGAAGGAAAGCAGCACACTGATTCAGCAAGGGAATTTGGAAGCATGAAAAAAAATCCTAAGATTTATGTTCTGAAATTTGAACGATGCTTGCTTCTGACGTCAATAAAATCAAGTACACGGCACTTGGAATTGAAAGCAAAAAGAAAAAAGAAATTATCGTAGAAATAATTTTAAAAATATTTAAATTTCTTTGGTATCCTAAACAGTTGCCTTCTTTGCCTATTCGAAACTTTCCTCCCCCACCAATTATTTGAAATTAAAATATCAAGTTTATCTTAGTTTGGTTTTCCCAAGCACTTAATCAAAATGCCTGATAGGAATGTGTATCTGTGATTGAAGTAAAGAGATTTTCTCAGATTCAGCACTCAAAAGGTGTCACCTCTTGAATAGAATTTTTGTCGTTGCGCCTTTCTTTGAAGGCTTGCTTTGAACAAAACAGGCTACCTACTTTCTGTCTGTTAAATCTTACCCTGATCTTCCGTTCAT
>BGPR01015438.1:0-36661 GCA_013235015.1 Araneus ventricosus
AAAAACACATTTTGATTAGAAGACTGAAAAGTAATTTTTTATATTTGGATAATTTTCTTCTTTTAAGTCTTGAATTAACTCCTGAAATCCTTTTTGTCAAATTCTCAGCCAGTTGGAGGTATTGAATAAAAATATAATAAAATTAACTTAATGACAGATAATCAAGTTCTGAAAATTTAAAACTAGGATACTGTCATCGATAATACAGTAGTGTGCAAAATTTAAAAACTCCTGCACGTTAGATTCATTACAAAACTCTCACTCTACAAACATGAAATAAGTCAAATTAAATAAAAGAGTTAAATAATTTCGTTGATTAGAGAATTCAGCAGGAATATTCTCCCCACAACTTTCTCATGCATATACACAGTACACGCGTTTGTCGTTAGCTTACTTTTTATGCTAAATTACGCGTTTTGTGTTTAATTTCGACGTGCAGTTACGATTATCTGTTATCCATTTTGGACCTCTTCCCGTTAAGCATTTTGACAGAAAATTTTTATACAGGTCTAGAAATTCTGTGTCAACAGAGATACAAATTTCATTTATCCACCTTGTTCCATTTTTCAGGTATTGTGTTCGTGTACAAACGGAATGTGAAACAAGCTATACTTCAACGGATATGATCCAAAATTTGACACTGATCTACACTTTTGTCTAACAAATATAGAAATCCATCTTTCTTGCTTGCTGCGTTTTCATAGCTTTCGCATACGGATCGACAGACTGACATAGAGTCTACCGTTTGAAGTATTTGGTCTGATATTCAATACAGATCTAGAATTCGGGTGACGAAACTATATGCTAATTTTCACCCATCTAGCCGATTGCGTTTTTGAGTAATCATCTCCATATACGCGTGGACGGACTGGCGGAGAGACTTTTAGGATTTCGTCAAAAATTTGACTCAAATCTTTAATCTTTGTGTAAAGGCAACATGCAAAATTTCATCCCTCTAGCTCTTCCCGTTTATTAGTTTGTTCAAAGGCATATTTTCCAAAAATGGATCCTTTGGACACAGGGAAATTTAAAAAAGTTGAGATTCAATGTAAACTAGATGTCGATTTTTTAAAAGATTAAATTAATTTTGTTTACAGTAATACCTCGATCATCCCGGCCTTCGTCACCTAGAAACCTGAACTGTGTTTTTCGTTTTCTTAATAAAGACAACGTATTTTTGGAAATAAAGTAAAATATCAAACTTGAAAGGTACTCATCGGTAGGTGAACAGAAGACATTATTTGAAAAAGATAAACTTAAGAAGGAAGGTAAATATTCTTTTGACAACATCTCTAAGGATTTTTTGGGAGAATGCGCGGAAAACGGGGAAAATAGGTAACATGAGAAATCCTCTTTTACAAGCTACTTGACATTTCAGAAAAATGCATGTAGGAAATTTGCTAACTATAAATAAGTTTCATGAATTGTTAATTGATAGTCGTATAGTGCTTGCGGACTTATTATTAAAATTTCAAAAAAAAATTTAAAAAATCTTCTAGAACAGAAGACGTGATGAATAAAATTTTGTGTCTGTAAATCAAGTTTTCGGTGGTGTAGTCGTAAATTAAGCGGTGCCGGAACGCGCCAACCTGGCTGATATTGTTGGGGGGTCAAAAGGGAGAGGATGATGATGGGGGATAAGTTGGGGATTTTTTCACAATAATTTTTTTTATATATATTTAAAATGTATAAATATTTTATCTAGGAATTGATTTCAAGAATAATAAAACGCTAACACTGAAACAATGTACGTATATTTCGCAGTTATTATTTTATTTTTCATCAATCATTAACACAATGCGTGCAGTTCAAAGAATTAATATAATGAAGATGTTAAAAAATAATTTTGAAGCATTTATGTTGATTTCAATTTTTCTATACTAAAATAAAATAATGTCCAATTGAAATCACGTCACTGATATGTAATCTAGAAAATATCTTGTGTTTTCAGATTCAAAACATAAAACACATTTACATGTTTTCAACCTTAATGCTTTTAACCGCTTTTCGAAAAAACTTGCCAGTACTTATTACTTTATTAATTTGAAATATTGATCATATTTTAGAGAGTAAGTATTTGACAAAGATAGCGATGTTTTAAGGATATATCTTACAAGTTATTTCTCGCAAAAATAAAAAATGTGCCTGTACGGCGTTCCGGCGAGTTAAAATTAGAAAGCAGTACCGGAAGGCGTTCCGGCTCCACTAAACCCCTGATCGTTCGGCACTGAATACAATGTTCCATTGGACCTAGAGCTACTAGCCCTGCACGTAATAACTTCTTCGGTAGTGCTACTCACTTAGACAAGTCTTTCAAGATTATATTTAGAAGATGAGTGGATCAAAAATTAATTAAACTTTAAAATTTTTATCAATAATTTTTGAGCGTATTATAGCGCAAATATCATTTTTGAACCATTTTGAAAGTAAAAAAAGCTTTCCATGGATACTAATTTTATTCCTGCGTAATTTTTAAAATTTTAACAATTTATAAAATATAATTTTAATCACAATTTATAACGATGATCTTTATAGTTGCAATAAAATTTTTACCAATTTCATTGTTTCATAAAATTTATCATTCACGTGCTTTTGATAATGTTAACGTTATAGTAAAAAAATTTCTTTCTTTCGTAATATCTCCACAGCAAAGTGTTAATTTTTGTGTATATTTCTTCGTAATATACATATATTTTACTATAGATGTATTGTAATAAACTTCTCAAAGGACGCCTTTTAAGAATGAACTTGAATTATTTTGTTATTTGCCTATAATAGTTAATATTTTTGAAATAATAGGATTATAACTCTTCAAACGACTTTTATAATAAATATTCAAAATTACTTTTCATGAACTATTTTAAAGTCAATTTGTACTTTGTTGTGCTCATATCACGTCATACTTGCTTGCAGTGGTATCTATCTTCAATACATAATATCGCCATCTACCGCAATAACGCAAGAAAGTCGCGAATTAGCCTAAAGAATATTTTGGTTCTTAGAATTTTTAAAAATATTTAGTGCATTTTCAAGATTTTGGCGATTCACCCAGAAATAGCAGTAAGCTATCGGATATTACAACAAAAATTTAGACGTTAGCAATGTCTTATTGTGGTGCTGAAACAATTTTACTTACGTTTTGAACAATCACTTTAAAAAATTGTCAGTACCATAAGTATTTCTTTACCACTTTTTGTTAATAATAATTGTTATATATAAGTTTTCAAATGTTTCAATATGATAGCAAATCCTTTTTACATCCCAAACATTAATTACAGTTAGCGTCTTCGACACTGACTAATGCCCGAAATTATAAACTTTCTCGATTTGACGGATGAATTGGAATTGCCTGTCCTTATAATATAGGGAGGGACACAAATGAATAAGAAAAACTAAAAATATTGGAACTGCAATTTTTTTAAATGAGAGCGCATCTCAAAACATTTTTTTCTTCTTTCAGACAAGTAACATGCCATTTCGGTGGTCTAGGGGTCGTAAATTACTGGAAATCAAAAATTTGTTTAGAGCCATTATCTGAGAAAATATTAAAAATGGGAGAAAAAGGAAACCACATGTATTCGTAGGGATTTTTACGCTCTTTGAATTTGTTAATTCACATGTAGTGCGAAAACTGAAAGGTTTTCGTAATATTCAAGAAAAACTGAAGAGAAAGAGACCAGAAAACAGGCATCAGCTTCTGCTGATCGGTAGCCATTGCGTATGAAATTTTCTCGCTGTAACAAATTTAGAACGGCGTAACGCCGCGTTACCTGTCTCAAAAAAACTTTTTGAGATGCGCTCTTATTTTTAAAAAATGTAGTTCCAGCATTTTTATTTTTTGAATTAATTTTTGAAATGTGTCACTTCATATGTGTACACCCTGTATGTTTTATAAAGAAGTGCGGCTTTTTCTAAAAGGGAACTGAGAAGCTTAACAAAAATAACTTCCTCTTTCTCGTACGAAAAAAAAATCTCAACTTCAATATTTGATAAATAGAAGGATTTCTCTTTTTTAAAATTATGATAATGTTTTCAGAATGGAATTCTTTTTGCAAGTTGCATGATGTAAAAATTGTTAGGCACAGAAAGAAACGGCATATGCATAAGTCCGGATGAACCAAGCTAAACCATCAGCATGGTACGATGTTTCAGATTAAAGATTCAAATCTCCACTTTTTTGTTTTCAAATATTTTCAATTTTGGGGTGGAAAATCGGCACTTCTTTTTAACACACTGAAAATATTTATACACAGTGGTTATAAATTATTGGACCCATTTCGAAGTTAATATGAAAAACCCTTATTATGTTTTCTGTTATACAATTAAATAACTCATTACGCTAGCAGCGTATCAAAAACTGTAAATGCGTAAAGGAGAAATAGCTTTAAAAGAAATCGTGGCTTTAAAATAGTTCTGGATTCATATACGAAAAATACCCAGACATTTTCTATGCAAGATGTTTATTAGTAGAATAAGGAAGTTAAATTTAAACAAAACTCTCGTTCAACCAACAGGTATAAAAGGTTACAGTCAACATATATATGTAGCGTGCACAAATACTTAACACTTGAATTAATACAAAAACGTTCCGCGGATATGATATTCTCTCACATTAAGTTGTTGGAAGAAATTTAACTTACAAAAAACGTTTAAAATTGTCAAAGAATAACACACTATACATTTCTACTTATTTACTATGCCTATTATATACTAACTAACACTAGAAATTTTAAAATGAAAGCATAACTTTTAAAGTCCAAAAGGTAAAAGAAATATTTACAAATCAAGTTTTAGAGGTTGTTTTACAGTCCTCCCATTTTTTTATTTTTACAATAACAGGTGCAGTGTCGTTGCAAACCTCGTTGTTAGCATTTTCATGCTTTGTTTCCTTTTGACAGTCTTTGAACCAGGATGAGGAAACTTCAAATGGGAAGATTCTCTGTATTGCCCGTAAAAGTTCTCCTTTAGATGTTCGCAAGCGAAATAGTCTGGCAACACCATCTTTTCCAGGTAACAATTCAATAACGAAACCTAAAAGCCAGTCGATATATTTAGCATTATCACTTCCAATGAGCACAACTTCGCCATGCTTAATTTCTCGTCCCTGTTTCTTGTGTTCATTTCTTTGAATCAAAAGTCCCAAATATTCAGACGTAATCTTTTCCGAATATAAGTTATTAACTATTGGCGATATTTTATTGTTTTGTTGAGAACAACTTCATCTAAATCAGGAACGCCAATTTGCCTGAAATATTTAAAAAATGAGTTAGGTGACAAAGATATCAGTTCAAAATCCATTTCTGACACATGATTAAGCGGTTTAGAGTTTATAGCAGACTCTGTATCACATAAGACAGTAACCATTTCTTCGTAAAATAAAAAGACTTTTCCGTGAACTATTCTTAAGATCTGCTTCATTACACCAACTCATCTTTCCCAGAAACCATCCCACCAGGAGGCAGTAGAAGGATTGAAAAGCCATTGTATTCTTTGTATACTCCTAAATTGTGCAATCTGAGCCAAATTTTCTAATTTCAAATAATTTGAAGCACCGATAAAATTTCTTCCTTTGTTACAATATAAAATTGATGGTCTTTCCTTTCTTGCAATAAATCTGCGGAAACTTTGAAGAAAATCTTTAGTAGTTAATTACGAAAGAAGTCCAAAATGCAAAGCTCTGAAATAGCACACGTATATATGCAAATCCACGCTTTACTCCCTCCTTTTAAATACAGCGCTCCAGCTAAATCAAAACTGATGATCTCAAAAACTGCATCATCTTTCATTCTATTTTCTGGAAGTGATGCAGAGGGGACAATCACATTTTTTTCGCGTGTCTCAAGCAAATAACACATTTTGATAATACTGATCGAACAGTTTTTCTCGGATTCAAAATCCATTGATGTCCACGTATTATATTAAAGAGCATTTGCAATCCTGCATGTGAATTGATTTTGTGTTCAGTCATTATAATTCTCTGGACGATTTGTTGATGAGATGGAAAAATGATAGGGTTCTTGAAATCTTCTGAATCTTTTCGATACGTTATTTTTGTCTTTACTCAAAGGATTACTTCTCCATCTTTGTATGTAAATAAAGCTGTATCACTTAACCCCTAATATAGGGCAGATTGACACATATCCATTCTTAGGGAAAAAATGTGATAAGTATTTTATTATGTAATCTATGACCCAGATTCGACTGAAATCCAATATTAGATTAATAACAGTGCAATTTTTTAAATTACTCTAGGGAAAATCATTTTTTTAGTTTTACAAAAAAGTGTAACGATGTCCCCGGACTCTCTCTATACCTCTTAATGTACATGTGCTGTAATACACCTTTGAGGCACTGCTTTTTAAAACTGAATTTAAATCATTTCATTATTTGACTAAATTATTAATATTTTTGAGAAACTAGCACTGCAACTCTTCAAATGTGAATATTTTTTTGATAAATACACAAAACTACCTTTCAAAAACTATTTTACTGTCAATATCTTGCCTAATGAGTGAATATGGCGTCTTTTAATTAGCGTCTTTAGCGCGGTGTGGAGTGATCGTGAAACTTCAGGTTAGCAGAGAGCAAGGAAACTTAGCAGAAACAATTTCCTCCTACTCGAACGCCATCAAAACTCAACATCATTTTGACATTCGTTAACCAGTAGAATTTCCGCTCTTTTTAACATGATAACGTTTTCACGGTGGTATTCTTACTGCAAGTTGCGTAATACATACATCTTTATGCACAGAATATATCGGCTATAGCCCATACGCATGATATTTCGAACAAGAAATTCGAAGCGCGTGCATGTTTTTTTCTTAATTTCGAAAATTTGTCGTTGAAAATCTACGCATTTCTTAACTCAAATATATATATATATATTTCTACCTATTTTATAAAAGTAAGGACAGTCTTTGTTGACATTCGCTGTAAATTTAAATATGCCTCAAATAAATCCTCTTTCAACCAGAATAAAGAAAAAGAAAACATCCAATTTTTAAATTTTTATTTTAATTTATGTATTTATTTATGTAATATTTCATCCCTTGTAAAAAAGCCGAGTTATTCTTTTTAAATTAAAATAAAGAAACGTTTTAAATAACATAAGTGTAAAGTTACTTTTGTTTTATTCTTTATGCTATTTTTGAATTTTTTTTCTTTTCGGTAGGCTTTATCAGGTGATAACTGAAATTGCATTTCTTTTATTATTTAAAATTTCTTTGAAAGTAAACATTTTCCATAATTCTAATAGATAAAATTCTATAACTCAAACAAAGAATCTAAGAAAGAAGTGTTTAGCGGTTCGTATTTTTCAAACTCTTGCTCAAAGGGTGCCCCTAGGGTGCTCGTTCATACGTTAAGCTAATATTAACTAGATGTTACGATCTTCATATAGTTTATGAAAATAAAATTTAAAGGCTGTATAACTGTGTGTATTTCAACAGTATAACACAAAAAAGCTGATGAAATTTGTTTTGATGTTTTACCCCAAAATTGTTTAGATTGTAGAATGTCGATCATCCAAGCTGATTGGGACCGAAATTACCTCGGGTAAACGAAAACTTGATTAATAGAGACTAAATTGTAAAGATTTTCTTTCGACACGGCTTCCCTGGATTTTTTATTTGAAATTGGAAAAAAAAATGTCACATATTAAAATTTTAACGAACTCTTTTATTAGTTATCAAACTTCTTATATGCATTTTTGAACCAGTTTTGATAAGTGTATAGCCATTTTTGCCAATAATACCAATTTCAACACATGACACCATTTTTTTTTATTTTTTGGCACCGGCTCGGAAAACATAGACTTCGATTGATTGAGGCCCGTAGAATTGAGATTCTACTGTTCAATTCTACTACAATTTTTCAAAGGGAATTAATTTTTCTCCCTGCTTTTTCTTAAATATATTATAAAAAGGAAATTTATGTCTAATTAAGAAAGCCTCGTTTATATGGATGAATATGAGACAGACTACCAGTTTTTAACATGTACAGTACAAAATTAAATTTTTCAGCATGACGGACAAAATTACAAAATGGTCAATAACGTAATAGGAATTCATGCATTTTCATGAGAAAGTTTCGCTACCTTCTGTGGGTTAAAAATAAATACTTCTCCAAATCAAAATTCAGTTATAGCGCTTCAAGAATCTCTCTAATTATTCAAAAGAATATACTCCCATCAAAGAAAACTGCAAACTTTGTACTCAAGTTACTTTTTCACTCAAACGTAAATTTCTCCTGAGCAAACACTTTATAGCACCTCCGTTTTATTTGCGTACTTATCAAGGGCATTTTTTGGTCCTATCGTCTGTTATGCGTAAAAATAGCCATAGAAAGATATGTTTCTTCATCAGCATTCTGTAAAGATGTTCTTGTGATTCCTATTTTTTTTCTTCAATGCCATTCCAGGAAATCCTTTTTTTTTGTATTTGAGCTTGGGATTTTTTTATAATGTTCTGTTTGCGAAGAATGTAAATTTTCCGAGATTGTTCTGTTATAAAATAATTTAAAGTCAAGGTAACATAAACTATATTTTTTAAAAGCACACTTTGATAAATAAACTATAAAAAGTAGTTTTTTTATATTTTGATTATTTTCTACTTTTTTCTTTAATTTATAAATCAATATTATAAATATTATGTGCACTTGAAACCAATTTTTCTTCAAATTCACAACCATATGTTGCGATTACTATGTTGTAAATATTTAACGAAATTAACTAAATTACCGATTGTTAAGTTCTTAAATATTCGACTAATTTACTGACTTCGAAAATACACTAGTATACAAAATTTAAGAAATCCAGCATGTGAGGAAGTGAGTCAAATATCTACTACAAAATTCCAACTTCCGCGCACATGAAGGAAGTCATGTTAATTAATTTCAATTAACAGAGAAATCAGCAGAAATATTCTCCTCACAACTTTCTCATGCACTTGCACAGTTTACGCGTTTCTGCTCAGTTTACCTTTTATAGTTAATTCATTATTCTGTGCTTAATTTCAACGTGTTGCGTTATCTAGTATGCATTTTAGACGGCTTCTAGTTAACAATCTTGGCCCGAAAATTTATACAGATCTAAAAATTTTGTGTCAACACATATACCAAATGTCATTTGTCTACCTTCTTCCATTTTTCATTATTGTGCTCACATACGCATGAGAAGTCAAGCAATCTACTCTTCAACGGATATGATACAAAACTTGACTCTGATCTACGATTTTGTGTGAAAAATATAAAATTCATATTTCAATCTTGTTGGGTTTTTATAGCTTTCACATGCTCAGGAATACGCAGACCGACAGAGAGTCAACCATCTGATGGATTTGGTCTAATATTAAACGCATATCTAGAATTCTAGTGGTTATGCATTATGCTAAATTCCCTCCATCTAGCCCTTTGCATTTTAAATAATCATCTCTATGTACGCGCAGGCGGACAGACAGAAAGCAGCCCTGTGTCCCCGTATCTTAGACAGACATACTTTTCGGATTTCGTCCAAAATTTGACTTAAATCTGTAAATTTTGTGTAAAAGCAACATGCTAAATTTCATTCCTGTGCTGCATTCCATTTATTGGTGGGTTCACAAATATAATTCCAAAAATCATTCCAATCCATCCGATATAGGATTGCTTTAAGAATTATAATACTTTCTTTTACTGCTGAAACTATCATCCGGGCATTTTTAAACTGAGGTCTTTGCAAACCGAGTAGTTACAAGAAATTGGAACTCATCATTTAACTTTTCATTTTTAAAAAATAAAGTCAATGTATTTTACAAAAAAGGGTGTCGAAGTTAGCATCGGAACGGATTTTCAGGAAGCAAAGGTTTGTTTGAGGTCGTTATCGGTAGCTGGACTATTATAACTCAGGATATTATTTAAAAAAATATAAAAAAACCGGTTCTATTCAGCATAAAAAATTCAACAATGATGAGAGGACATTTCATGAATTTTCATTAAAAAATGACACTGTAAATGTATTGGAAACATTAGTGTTATTGAGCAGAGGTAAATTTTCTTCTGACACATAATCGGAATAACCAATTAAAACAAGGAAAATCAAAAACAATAGCGAATCCTCTTATTGAAATTAACTATTATTTCAGAAATTTCTAGAAGGAATTTGATAACTGAGTTTGTTCAAATGTTAATGGGTGAGGGTAAAGTACTTGCGGACTTATTTTTATAATTTCAATTAACATTTTTGGAAAATCTTCTAGAAAAGAAACAAGTCATGATTAAAATTCAGTCTCTGTAAAACGAGTTTTCAATTATCCGAGATGATTGAGGTCACAGTAATCTCGGATAATCGATATTCATACACAAGAAAGTAAAAGCCTATGCTTTTGTAATTTATTTGTAAAGCATATGGCAGAATCCACTGTTATTGATGAAAAAAAAGTTGTTAAAAATAATCAACCAAACTTTAATTTTCTTCGCAAAGTAAAGTTGTTTCAATACTAGATTATATATATATATAAAGCGTTTATCTAAGATCGTTAAGGCACAAAGGCAACGTTCCATTGCATATAGAGGTACTAATTTGACACATCGTTTGTAGTCCTACTTACAAAGAACAGGTTTTCAACATTTTATTTAGATTTTTCATGAATCAAAAATTCATTAAACATTTAACATTTTTTATCAATAATTTTGGAGCAAATTATCGCTCAAAAAACCAATTTTGAACCACTTTGAAGTTGAAAAAAAAGCTTCTCAGAGATACTAATTTTATTTCGGTGTAATTTTTATCTTTAATTTTAATAAATCTTTAAGTGCAACTGGCAACGATGCTTTTTATTGTTGCCATAAAATTTGAACTAATTTTATTGTTTCATTAATCATTCATAAATTCAAAGCTGAATTTTCATTTTTTTTTTCTAAAAATGTAGCATACATACCTTTTAATATGCATGTGCTATAATAAACCTTTCAGACACCACTTTTAACAACTGAATTTTAATTATTTCATTATTTTATAAAACGGTTGACATTTTTAAGATATTAGGACTACATTTATTCAAATATGCATCTTTTTTTGATAAATACAAAAAATTACATTTTAGGAACTATTTTACCGTAATCTCGTACTTTATTGAACGCATGTGGAGCACTTTTGATTCAAATTGCATTTTCCTATCTTTCTTGCCTAATAGCGCCATCTATTGCATTTGCTCAATGAAATCGTGTATCAGCCGAAAGAATATTTTGGTTTTGAGAACTTTTTAAAATACTAACTGCATTTTGAAAACTTTGGCGGTCCTACCAGAAATAGCCTTAATTTATCGAATATTGAAACAAACCTCAGACGTCAGCAATGCTTAACTAAGTTGTTGAAATTATTTTACTTGATTCTACCCTTTGATAAATAACTTAACAAAATTTTCAATGCAATAAATATTAATTACCATTCTTTTAGTTCAAACTCTTGGTATATTAACTTTCAATTCCTGTAAGCATTATTATGAAAGGAAAACAATTCAAGCAGTGTGAATTACAGCTAGCGTCAATGATGCCGGCTAATAACAAACTCAAACTTTTCCAGTTTGGCAGGGTAATAGGAGGAATTGCTTGTCCTAATAAGACTGAGGTAACGTTCTACGCTTTCATTGTACTCATCTCATAATTCCTATTGTATATAATTTATTTTACACAGTCCAGTCACATTAATGTGACCACCTGTCAAAAGCCAGAATAACAACAACCTTTGGCAGAGCGGACCGCTGCGAGACGTGCAGGAAGAGAGTCAATTAGGTTTCTGAAGGTGCTCACTAGGATGTTGAGCCATACCGACTCCAGTGCCGTGGCCAGCTGCACTAGATTACGCGGTTGAGTATCCATGGCGCAAACAACCCGATCGAGGTGGTCCCACAGATTCTCGATTGGGTTTAAATCCGGTGAGTTTGCTGGCCAGGGGAGTACGGTAAACTCATCCTAGTGCTCTTCGAACCACGCACATACACTGCGAGCTGTATGACACTTCGCATTATCCTGCTGGTAGATGCCATCATTCTGAGGAGAAATAATTTGCATGTAGGGGTGGACATGGTCCGCAAGGACAGATGCGTTGAGGATACACTCTTGGTAGCCCCTCGGTTCGTCTGGGCGGTCAGTTGCTGAACAGTTGCACGTCTATTCGCCCGCACGCATCTCCGTAGCCTTCGTTCGCCTCTGTCATCTATAGACCGTGGTGCACCACATGTGCCACGCCGCTGATTTTGGATAGTGCCATATTGCCATGCACGGTATACTTTTACCACGGCGGCACGCAAATATTTCACAAAATTAGCCGTTTCCGAAATGCTTCCACCCTTGGCCCGAAAGCCAATAATCATGCCCTTTTGGACATCGGATAAATCGCTACGTTTCTGCATTACGCCAACGATTGAAATGCTTTCCGATGCCCTAGGACATCCTTTATATACACTCCACTACACTGTGCTGCCACCTGCCTTCTGTGATTGATTATTTCACGTTGACATCGAAAGAAAGTGGTGGTCACATTATTGTGACTGGACTGTGTATATTCTTCTCTGTTTTACGTATAGTTAAGCTCCCTTTTATGTGTTTTTATAACTCTTGATACCTCTTTCTTTTGGCTCTTCAATAAAGTTTCACAAATACCCATCCAACCGACAGGGAGCCAGGTAGGCTCCGAGTTCGGGGGTATGCTGTGGTGTTATGTCCTAATAAGATGTTTTGTAAAGAAGTTTAGTTAGTTAGTTAATTACTTAGTTTTTTTAACAGAGAACTGACGCAAATTCAAAAGGGACGGGAACGCTCTACCCTGAGTGACGAATATCTCGCAGTTTTAAGATTTTTTTTGCAATTTTTCCTATTTATTTCTGGTAAAAAATGACAGTGTCGGAAATGCGTTTAGACCCCACTACACCTCTGGAATATGGACAATCTTCATTGACATTTCGATGTAAATTTAAACATTCCACTAAGAAATCCTCTTTAAATACGAATAGCAAAAAAGAAAACATCCGAATTTTAACTTTTTTAATTCAATAGTTTATTCTTTTGGTAAAAGTTGTATGATTCTTTTTAAATAAAAACGAGAAATATTTTAATTAATTCAGTGTAAAATTACTTTAGTTCTATTCTTAAGGCTATTTTTGAATATATTTTATGTGGTCGGTTTTTTCAGAAGGTAATTGAAATTATATTTGTATTATTGGTTAGAATTAATTTATAAGAAAATTATTTTACGTCTCTCTTACAAACAAAAATGTATTACTTAAACAAAGAAGCCATGAATGAAGGATTTTGTTTGAAGCATAAAAGCTTGTCGTGCCTTTAAATTTGATATACAAAAAGTGTTTTGGTTATTTCGCTACATTTGAAATAAATTTTATGTTTGAATTTTCACATAATTAAGAAGGAACTCGCTTATACATTTAGCTGACTGTAAGTAGTTGTTACTATCTTCATTTAATATTAAAATAACATGCAACGATTGATTCTTACGTGATGTAAACAACTTAATGTAAAACACATTATGCACAGAATAAATACGTTTCTCTACAGAACAGACTAGACTTAGAACTATCAAATTTGGCCGAAACATGCTTTGGAAAATAGAAATGTGCATCTTAGAGCGATTTTTTAAAGAAATGAATTACAATTTTAATTAATTGAGAATTAAGTGATATTTTGTAATTTACAGCAACAAAATGATTTTTGCATCAACATAATATTCAAAAATATATCATTTCAATGTTGTTACCTTAGTTGACGCATAAATGTTTGTCTAATTTTTATTTCCTTTTCTCTAATTTTAGTTAGTTTTTCATTGTTGTCACGAATCATTAATAATTTTCATTGTTGCAACAAATATTCCATCATGAGGTTTTCTTCCATTGTTTATAATCAAGGTCTGAATGTCGAGTAGGTTTCTTTTTAAGGCGTGATTTGCATAAAAATTTTGAACAATTTTTAGTTTTCTGGTAATTACAGATAATGTTTAATTCCAGAAATAAGCAATGATGATTTTTTTAAATTTCAACCTTTTTTAAACACTACCGTTATTCACTATAATAAAATTGGACGTATTTATTGAGTTCCTTGAAATTGCGAAATATGAAAATTGTTTCACACAGAAAGCAACGTCTGATGCAATAAAAGACAGAAAAAGACAAGGCACACAAATTAAGCCTAAATTAAGCATGAGAATGAAACTACATTCCTTACTAAAGGTTTCAATTTCCTTCTTTGTATATTGAAAAAATAAAATATACATTTTAGAACACTTTCTCTTCCCACTGACCAGTTCGGTCAAAAGTTTGACACTGATCTACAATATAGGTATAAGTATGACGTTCTAAAATTTTGTATTTAATGTGTTAAAAAGTTTAAGTGTTTTGAGTTATCGTGTCACATATCGAGACATAAACCGACTTAACAACTTTAATCTTAATGACGGATTTAGTGCAAAATTTGATATTAAAATATTTGACAAATTTCAAATATTTTAATTGCGTGCGTGTCTGTGTGTGTGTATCTGTGTGAACAATATATATCACAAAAAGCAAACGAGGTTTGTATTCAGATATTTACTCAAAATTCGTATTATTTATATTATTATTATTGAAAGTACTAATTATTATTCTTAGAAATTTTTATTCATTATTATTATGTATTTATATGTATTAGTTTTTACGAAAATTTCGTGAAATAAAGTTATTTTTATCTCTTCTGTGTCTTTTTAAGTAGCATATTAAGAAAATATGAGAATCATCGTCATTCGTAGAAACATTATTTTAGTTCACTCGTTTATATGGATGTACACTAGACACAATCCGAAATATTTGAAATGATAGAGAAAATGTGCAGTTACGCAATTCGAAGTTACGATTCATTACATAAGAAAATTCGTTACCTTCGATGTACTAAAATTTGACTCTTATACCAAACAAAAACTTCCAAATTTGTGTAACCTTAAAGAAATTTATTTTAAAGAAAGAGAGATCTCTCTAATATATCGAAAGTTTATGGTCCTTATCAACAAAAACTGCAATTTTTCTATTGCAGTTACATTTTCACTCAAGCATAAAATTCTCCTGCGCGAATTATTGGCGCCACTGCTTTTCATTCATACGCTAAGCAAGGATATTTCTTGGTTCTATCTCCTGATATGCGTAAAAGTACCCTAAAAACTCATGTTTGAATTACAAAGTCTAAAAATATGTTCTTATTATTAAGTAGTTGAGAATGGAAAATAGGGGCTTTTTTCCTCTCTTAATATATCTGAATTGGTCTCCTTCCCATACTAGAAAAGAGATTCCTGTCTCGGCCTCTTCTTTCTTTCTTTTTTTCTGCCTTACTATTCCTCTTATGGGAATATAGATGGCGCCACGGAGACTAGTGTTTAATGTTTTGCTTTTCTCAAAAGCGCGGGCAAATATTTTAATCTGTCTTGTTTCCTCATGGGGTAAGTTTTTGATTTTACCTTATGAAAGCTTATTAATTTAGCCTGATGGCTAATATTTTGTTAGTCTTATTAGCGTTGTTAATGTTATTTCCTTTTTCTTCTGATATTTGTTCTTGTGGATTTGCTGCCTGGTTTCTCTGTTTGGGGAGTTCGGGCTTTGAGAAGCTTTGTCTTAGCCTAAAAGGCTTGCTTCTTACAGAAAATTCCCTAAATATTCTTTTGAATCCATTTCGAATAGTTCTTAGCTCTTGAAAAAGTGAACTAGAATGGATTCCTTGTTTTGTTGTTTGATTTTCGTTTACTACAAATTACTCTAGGATTTCTTGTATTACCTTCTTTTTTTAATATTGGCTTTATTGGTATATCTGTCTATTGTTCTCTGTTTTTTTTTTTTTTGTTTTGCTGCTGCAATGGCGCGCATCTTAAACATTGTCGTAATTTTTCTAACTTCATGTCTTTTTACAATTAAATTCTTTTGTTCTTTTAATTTTATTGTATGATAATAAAAAAAAAATTTCTTGTTCCAGTTTTAAATTTTGCTTTTTTTTATAAATATTTTTTTTTAAATTTTGCTTTATTTTTTCTTATTGATTGTTTGCGTACTAATTCTTATTATTAAGATTTTTCTGCGTGATGTCATTTCAAAGAAATTTATTTCTTTTTGTTTAAGCTTGGGATTTTCGCAGAATGTTGAATTTAGGCAGGATGCAAGTTTTCTGTGATTGTTCGGTAACAAAACATTTTAAAAACACAAGTGAAGTTAAGAAACTGTTTTTATAAACAAACTTTTATTTCTAAACTAAGGTTTTTCTTTTCAATATTTTAATTTTTTTGGACTCTTCAAATCAATTTTTTCTCAAATTCACAGCCTGGCGGCTCGACTAGAATGGAATCAATATATACTCAAACTGACCGAATGACCAATAATTGAGTCCTGAAAATACTAAACAAGTTTCGTAAACATCGAAAACACAATAATATATAAAATTTCAAAGCTCCAGCATGTCCGAAAGTGAGAGGAAAATCTATTACAGAATTTCAATTCTGCGAACAAGAAACAAGTCATGATAAATAAAAGGAATTCAATAATTTTGTTTAATGGAGGAATCAGCAGGAATATTCTCCACATAACCACATATAAGCGCCACGTTTTATGCTTAGCATCGTTGTGTAGTGTCGTCTTTCTTGTATATATTTTGGACTTCTCCCCATTTATCATCTCGGACAATTTCATACAAATCTACAATTCCTGCATCAAAACACATACCAAATTTTATTTATCTGGCTCTTCCGTCTTTCAATTATTATGTTCACATACACACGGACAGACATATAGAAACGGATCTAATCCAAAATTTGAGTGGAATCTGAAATTTTTGAAGTAAAAATACTGAAATTCATCTTTCTTGTTTGTTACGTTTTAATTGCATTTATAGCGTTATTCACGAATAGACAGACCGACAGAGAGTCAACCGTTTGATGGATTTAGTCTGCTATACAATATAGATTTAGTATTTTGGTGACGAAATCTTATGATAAAATTTCATCGTTCTAATCCATTGTGTTTTTGAGTTACCGTCACCACCATATGAACGTAGATGGACAGACAGCTAGACTTTTCAAAGTAGATTTGATCCGAAAGCTGACGAAAATCTATAAATTTGGTGTGAAGCCAGCATACCAAACTTCATTCCTTTAGCTCTTTGCGTTCAACTCACATGACTCTGTTCACAAACTCACAGGCTTAATTCCAAAAATGGTTTTTTCGGTCTCCGATAGGTTTTATAAAGCGGAGATTCATCAAAAACTCGAGTCGGATTTTCTAAAGTATTGTAATACTTTCTTTTACCGTTAAACTTTGATTATTCGGGCTTCTATAAACCGATTTCTCTGTTAACCGCACAGTTACCAGAAACTGGAACTGTTTTTTTAGTTTTTTAATAAAGTCCTCGAATTTTCCAGAAAAGGGTGTCAAAGTTGGCACTGGAGAGGATATACGGGATGTAAAGGATTGTAAAATGTCGTTATCGGGATTTTATCTTTTAAAAATCAAGAAGTTATTTTGGGAAGAAATGGAAAATAAAAAATCTGTTCTGGTCTTAAGCACTTCAATAGTGATGTAAGGAAATTTTATGCATTTTCATGAAAGTATTGGACTGTAAAATGTATTGGAAACTTTCTTATTGAGCGGGAGGGAATATTCTTTTGACAACAATCTTAAAGAGTCTTTGGGAAATACAAAGGGAACGGGGAAAACCAGTAACATTAGTGAATACTCTTATTAAAATTAATTAATATTTCAGAAAAATGCACGTAAGGAGTTTGATAACTAATAAAAATGTTTGTTGAAATGTTGAAACAAGTCAGTATTTTAGGACTTAAATTTATAATTTTGAATAAATTATTTTTAAAGGCCTTCTCGAGAGTAAAGAACACACGATTAAGCGTATATAGTCTCTGTAAACCGACTTGTCGATTATCCGAGAAGATTACGGCCCCAGACAGCTCGGGTAATCGAAGCTTTATTGTGCTTCGTATACGAGAATTTTAAACCTCACGCCGATGCTTTTATAACATAACTGACGAG
Source organism: Araneus ventricosus (assembly GCA_013235015.1). Taxonomy (NCBI): domain Eukaryota; kingdom Metazoa; phylum Arthropoda; class Arachnida; order Araneae; family Araneidae; genus Araneus; species Araneus ventricosus. Next base: position 18,036 of record BGPR01015438.1, read on the forward strand.
CAGAGGCGGAATCGACTGTTATTGCTACAAAATAAAGTTTTAAAAAATAATAAACCAAACCTCAGTTTTCTACGAAAATTAAGGTGGTAACGTGTAAGGTTATCTCCTCTAATTGAACTGCGTTTTGCGAAGATCGTTAATTTGCACAGCATTCACTATCACTCCACACCGCGCAAATGACATGGCACCACTCCACACCATTCCATTTTCAAGCCATCCATTTAGAGAAATCATTCATGGATCGGACCGAGCAAACCCAACACCTGCGGCTGTGGTTGTCAAACTCAAATGATGAAAATGAACGGCCAAATGAAAAAGATCTAAGTTTAAGCGGGCCACAAAAAAAAGGAACGCAGGCTTATTTCTAAAATACAGTATCAAAAGGAACAAGAGTAAAATTAATGTTTTCTTCCAAACACATGACATTTCTTCTTTGCTAAAATATTTAATGCTCCAGAGCCTATCTTGGATACAGTGGTTACTTTCAAAACTGTTCCAAATAGAATGTCAGTAGTTTCCGATTTTACAGGAGACTAATTCCCTTTCAAAAGTAAAAATAATTGCTTGCACCAATTACAATTTTTAAAAATAGAAATAAATTCAAATACTATTTTTCTATCATGGTTTTCAAATATTTGTAAAATTAAGTCTTCCCAACTTCAATGAATTTTACCTTCACATCTCAAAAGCATTGGATCTCAATTCCCTCCACTTGCTTATGGTTATATACTGATTCTATACCTAAGGTGAAAATCGGAGAAAACAATACAGATTTCTCTTTCAAAAGCGAAAGGTGTTATTTTATTATCGGCTCCAAAAATATTCGCTGTTAGTGGCAGGATGCAGCAAATGGTGCATTGCAACACATTTAGTAATTATACGTTGGGGAATGTTGTTGTTGGTTAATAATAATAGTACATAATTAGGAGTTTTAAAAATTAAGCTATAAAATTTTTATTACATACTCCTATGTTTGCCTGGCCACGAGTTTGACAATTGTGACCTACAGGACTTCTTATCCCTATTGCTACTGCGCCTACTCCTCCCCCCGCTGTCAAAACGGTACTCCCGCAGAAGTTTTGTCGATTTCAAGAGAAAGCCACACTTCTCTTTCCCCCACCTACCTACAACTGTTGCATTTCAGTTTTGTGACCCAACATTACAAACGGATTACAAGAGATGTTGAAAATTGAAACTTCCCACCACAACATTCCACTTCTCATCAATTTTCGCATTGAGGACCATTTTTGAGTAGTAAGACTGAATTTTCGCGGCATGGAGTAATCATGAATGTCGAACTTCCGTCACAGATGCAACTTTCCATCGGACCTGGAGCTACTAATATTGCACTTTGTTATTTCTTGGTAAATGGTGCTCACTAAGAAAGGGTTTTAGAAAATCTTATTTAGATTTTTAATTAATTAAAAATTAATTGCAAGTTTAATGTTTTTATCGATAATTTTAGAGCATATTATCGCTGAAAAACCCTTTTCAACACTTTAAAACTCAAAAAATAAGCTTTTCAGAAATACGTATTTTATATCCATGTAAATTTTGCAATTAGTTTTGATAAAGTTTCGAAATTAATTTTAAACTCAACTCGTAACAAGGCTTTTCACTGTTGTAATAAAATTCGAACAAATTTTATTGTTTCATCATAGTTTTACACACATGTGTTTCTGAAAATGAAACGCTCTGGAATGAAATATCACTTTCGTTCGACATTAAAAAAAAAATTCAATTTTCGTGTATTTTTTTAATTCCATATAGGGGAAGTAGGGTGTAGATTGATACGGAAAACATAAATTCACACAGTATATTTTGAAGATCGAAGAAGCTCAAGTTCACATCCCCTCAAATAGATGCCACTGGAACCCATAAAACAGGGTGTGTTTTTCGGCCAAGTTCAAATTTTTTGATAAAATGTTAGTTTACAAACGTATCAAACCGCTAAACTTCTCGTCTAAGTGATTTCTACTTTAAATATGATTGTGTGATTTCTTCAACTAGCTTATTTTCAGTTCAGGGAATTTATTCTAAAGGTAGGAAAAAAACTTTTTCCTCTGAACTATTTTAAGTTTTGAAGTAGTTTAGTGTTGTTTTTGCGTGACCGCTTGTTTTAAGTAAATTAGCCTCTTGGGACTCATCGATACAATTGACTGCATGGCACAATGAGAAAAAAGCAAAAGTAAGCTGCTTTTAAGGCATAACTGAAAATAAATTCCCTCAAATCTTAAATAATTAAAATTTGAAAAAAAAAACATCGCTGAAGTGCACATTTGCACTCTCAAAGTATTTTTACCCGCATACACAAATTTACCTTAATTAATAGTAGAAATGCATCATTCTCTAAAGCATTACTATTTCGTTTCCTCTGGTCGCTTTAAAAACGTTGGATTATGATTTAAAACTTTTTTGTTGATTTGTTAAAATTTTAAGAATTGATTATAAAATTTATTGATGAAACAAATTCTGTTGTGATCTCACAGCTGTTAATCATCATTAATTCCGAAATTTCCGTGAAAGAAGCAATGTGCCGCCCACCTAAGATGGGGCAGATATATGCAAATCCCTTTTTTATTAAAATGTGATAAGCATTTTTTTATGTCATTTAAGGTCAAAAATTTAAAAGATTAACACCTGTATAAGTACAGTGAATTAATTTTTAATTATTGCTGAAGTTAAAACCATTTTTTAGTTTTCAAAACAAATAGCTGAATTTGATTAATTTTGTTATTTGCCTAAAATAATTAATATTTTTTTAAAAACTTCCTCCTCAACTCTTCAGATTTCCTTTTTTTCTTGATAAATACACAAAGTTACCTTTCCTAATTTTTTTTAATGTCGTTATCGTACTGAATGTGTGACTATGCTGTCATTTGTATGCTGTGTATGTAGCACTATCTATTTCTGATGTTTCGCAGTGCCATCTATCGTATTTGCGCAACGTTTCGTCCGAATGCATATAGACCGAAGGAATATTTTGTTTCTTAGAATTTATAAAAATAGAGAGTTTGTTATGAAGATTTCAGTTATTTACCCAGAAATTCCAGTAAGCTACAGGACTTCTAACAAAATTTTAGACGTCATCTATGCGTTCTTGTCCTACTGAAACATCATACTTAATTCGACACTTTGAACGATCAGTAATAAAATTTTCTGTGCAATAATATTTATTCACCACTTTTTCTATTCAAAAATCATTAAATATATTGTTCAATTTTCATGACAGAGGTTAGTTGTTCAGTTATTTTAATATTTATGTAAATAAAGGCTAGCGTTTCGGACGCCGGCTGATGTCTAAATGTTAAACCTTCACTTTTGATGTCTGAAATGTAATTATCACGGGGAACAGAGTTCTGCGCCGATATTTAGACAGAATTAGTTACTCTTACAGAAAAAAAATAGAGAATATAATTTAAAAGAAGGTAATATCTCTTAATATTGGAAAGATTTCTATAATATTTGGTTTTTCGCTCGATCATAAATTTCTCCTGCGCAAATTATTAACGCACCGGCCTGTCATTCACAATCGCTACACATCGCGCAAATTTCGTCGTCAATGCGATAATCCGAAGAGAATCTGAGTGTTGTGAATGAAAGTATCGATTTTGCACTTGTCTTGCAATCCATTTGGACTGTCGGGCCATGAAACTGAAATGACACCTCTGTAGATTCGTGGGGGAGGGGGGAGTGAGGTTCTCTTGCAAAAACCATAAAACTACTGTGGGAGTCCTGGTTTGCAAGCGGAGGTAGCAGCAGCAGTCCTAGTGTATCGGAGTGCTCGTAGGTGATGGGTTTAAGTTCCGGCTCGAGAATCACATACTTAAATAGATTGGCTGAAAATTGGAATGGTGTGGAGTGCTCCCACTCCATTTGTGCGGTGTGGAGTGATCGTGAGTGTCCAGCTTGACAGAGAACTGAGAAAGTTGCAAAATTAATTTCCACCTTCTCGAGCGCAACCGGATTGACGTCATTTTGAGATTTTTCTACCAGCAAATTTTTCTCACTTTTTAACATGATAATATTTTTAGGGTGGCAATCTTTCAGTGAAATTAGTAATTTAAAATTATTTCTTCACAGAATGAACTAGCTGAAACTTAGATTCTAAACTCATATATGTATTTTTTTGAGAACATTTTTGAAAATTGGTCGTGGAAAATCTACGCCATTTTAAGTTACTAAAAATTAATGAATTTCTCCCGATATTAAGAGACAGTCTTTGTTGGCATTTTCATGTATGTTTAAGTATTCCTCGATAAAAACCTCGGTAAATATGAATAGCGAAATAGAAGAAATCATTTTTTAAAATTTTATTTTATTTCATTTATTCTTTATAAGTAATCATCCCTTGGAAAAAGCGGGATTTTTTTAAAACTAAAGCAAGAAACATTTTAATTACATAAGTGTAAAAATTCCTTTTTTTTTATTCTTCAGGCTGTTTTCGAATTTTTTCTTTGTGAAACGTTTTATCAGGTGGAAAATGAAATTGCATTTATTTTTAAAAAATAGATTACCCCCTCCCAAAAAAGAATCAAAAGAATGAAGGGTTTTTGTTAAGGCATAATAGCTGCTCGTATTTTTAGATCTCAAGTTCAAAATGTGTTTTAGTGTTTTCGTTGACAGTTGATAAGAATCTTTATATCTTGAATTTCACTTAACACCTTGGGTGCTCGTTTGCACATTTAGCTAATATTAACTAGTTGTTACTATCTTCATATAGCTTATCAAAATAAGATATAAATGCTGTATGTGAGCAATATAACACAAAAGAAGTACAGGGAATTTGCTTTGAGATTTCTACTCCAGAATTGTTTAACGGCAGAATCTCGATTATGCAAGCTTATTGGGAACGAAATTACCTGAGGTACAAGAAAACTGAGTTAATAGAGAATAAATTTTAAATCAAGAATTATTTTAACAAGGCTTTCCTGAAGATTCGAAATTGTAAAAATAAATCCGTAAGAACGACTCCATATTAATATTTTAACATAATCTTTTATTAGTTATCAAACTTCTTACGCGCAGTTTTCGAAACAGTTTTGGTAAGTGTTTTCACAATTTTGCCAATAATGCCAGCTTTCACACATACAACGATTTTCTAGCACGGGTTATGTTTACAGAGACATCGGTTGATTTAAGCCCATATAATGGAGAATATACTGCATCTGTATACACTTTGAAAAGAATGAGTCAAAGGACACTAATTTTTTCACTCCTCTGTATTTTCTTAACTATGTTTTAAACGAAATACAACCATATTAAGAAAGGTTATTTTATGTTACTCTTTTGTATGGATGGATATAAGATAACTATCAATTTGTAAGTTGGCAGATAAAACTAAAAAAAAATGTTTAATTATGTAAAGGGAAGTTAAGAAATAGTACATTTTCATTAGGAAGATTCGTTTTCATTGCGTTAAAATTAGGTACTTCCATGGAAGAAAATTCTAAAATAGTGTAAACTTAAAGAACATAATTTAAAAGAAAGTCAGAGCCCTCTCTAATTATTCCAAAGATTATTTTCCCATCAACCAAAACAAACTTAGTACTGAAATTACTTTTCATTCAAACATAAATTTCTCCTGCGCATATTGTAAGAGAACCTGAGTTTCATTCACACATTAAGCAGAAACCTTCTTTGGACCTATAATCTGTTATGCGTAAAAATTGCCCTAAAAAAGATATGTTTCTTGGTCAGCAAACTGCAAATATTTTCGTGTGTTTCCTATTTTTCTTAAATGTCAAGAAAATAATTTTTCTTTATTCGAGAGTAGGATTTTCTTATAATATTAGATTTGTTGAGAATTGGAAGTGAAATATTTATTATAAGATTCTAATCTTTGGAAACAAGAAACATGCCAAGTTAAATAAAAGAGTTAAATAATTTTGTTTAATAGAGTAATCAGTAGGAATTATTCTCCTCAAATCTTTTTCATCTAATTACACAGTATGTGCATTTGTTATTAGTTTACTTATTATGCTTAATTACGCGTTTTGGGCTTAGCTTCGACGTTTAGTGACGATTAGCTTGTATTCATTTTGGTACATCCCGTCAACCCTCCTGGAACGAAATTTCATACAGATCTACAAACTTGGAGTCAACACATATACATGTGATAAGCATTTTTTATGCCATTTATGCCAAAATCTCTACTTAAATCCAATATTATAAGTACAGTTTATTAATTTTTATTACTGAACGTAAAACAATTTTTTAGTTTAAAAAAATGAATCTGATTCATTTCGTTATTTGCAAAAAATGATTGATATTTTTTTAGAAACTAGTACTACAACTCTGCAAATATGAATATTTTCTTTGTAAATACACACGGTTACCTTTCGTAAGCATTTTTAATTGTAGTATCGTACTTTATGTGCGAATATGGCGTTATTTGTATGCAGTGTATGTAGCTCTATCTTCGATGTTTCACAGTGCCATCTATCGTATTTACGCAACATAATTTCATTTCTTCTGAAAGAATATTTTGATTCTTAGAATTTATTAAAATAGTAATTGCATTTTGAGGATTTTAGCGAGCTATCGAGAAATTCCATTAAGCTACAGGACTTCTAACAAAATTTTCGACATTAGCAATGCGTTCTAGTCGTACTGAAATAAATCGCTTAATTTCTACACTTTCAACGATCATTAATAAAATTATTGCAATAATATTTATTTACCGCTTTTTCTATTCAAAGTATATCATATATATATTTCAATTTCTTAATGAAATTCATATCTTATTGTGTTCATGCTTTGATGTAAATGAAGGCTGGCATTTCAGTTGCTGGCTGATGTCTAAATGTTAAAACTTTCTCTTTTGAAATCTGAAATATAATTGCTTGATTACGGAGAACAGAGTTCCACGTCGAAATATAAATAGAATTCGATACTTCTGCCAAAATAGTGTAACCTAAGAGAACAAAATTTAAAAGAAGGTCAAATCTCTCATTTATAATATTCGAAAGATAATTTTCCCAACTTTCCTAAGAAAGATTCGTTACCAAGTGAGTTCAAGTTAGATCCTTCTATCGAAGAAAATTCCAAAATAGTGTAAACTTCAAGAATAAAATTTTAAGAATGTCACACCTCTCTCTATATTGGAACGATTCTGTGTGTTTTCCTCATCACTTTCTACGACAATTGTTCTTTCATATATTGTTTTAGCATATATTTCTCCTGCGTAAATTTTTAGCGCATCTGCCTCTCATTCACACTCTTTTTTGTTTCTATCGTCTGAAAAGCGTAAAAATTTACTTAAAAATCCCTGCTTAAAGGACAGAAGTCCATAAATATTTTCGCGTAATTCGCGCATTTTTTTTTCTTTTCATTTCAAAGAAAAAACATTTTCCTATTTGAGCGTGTGATTTTTGTATAATGTTTGTTTTAGAGAAAATTTAATTTTTCCCGTATTGATCGGTTATGAAAAATAACTTAACTAATAATTTTGTTTATAAGAGTATCAATAGGAATATACACCTCACATTTTGTCGAGTGCGTTCACAATATGAGCTTGTTTTGTGTTTAGCGTCGTCGTTTTGTGACGATTATCTTGTGTACATTTTGGACATATTCCCAACGACCATCCTGGTTAGAAATTTGATACAAAGCTGCGAATTTGGTGTCAACACGTATAACAAATTTCATTTATGTAGCTCGCTCCGTTCTTCAGTTATTGTGTTCGCATGCACACCAACAGACATTCAAACGTTTAACGGATATGATTCAAAAGTTTGACACTAATCTACAGTTTCGACGTAAAAATACTGAAATTCACCTTTCTAGTGTTAACGCCTAAACTCACTTGGCACTTAGCCAGCTCGTTCGTTCGAATCACTGCTACTGAACCGTAACGTTTTTGTTTCACAATGTAGAGACATTAACTTTCAAACTACCTTTATTAAGGTGAATTTAAATTATAATTACAAAGCATTTAATTCCTACAACATAATTCAAATATTTTCAACTAGTCATCCACCGTTTCAGTTTTTAGAAGAAAGTCACCACATCCTTTGAAATCCAAAATGTTTAAAATTCTCGTGCACGTGCGTAGATCATCGTGTTTCACTAGCGATGAGCCAGCTCTTGTGACCTGCGCTACGGCTGCTTGGCGGTTATACTAGCTTATTGCGTTTTCAGAGCTTTCATACTCACGAAGAGACAGGCCGGTAGAGAGTCAACCGTTTCATAGATTCTGTCTAATATTCACTACAGATCTGGAATCTTCGTGATGAAACCATGTGTTAAATTTCACCCATCTAACCCATTTTTCGAGTATTCGTCTAAATATGTACGCGGATGGCCAGATAGCGAGACTCTCCGATGTCGCATTTCCTCCAACATTTGACACAAATTTAAAAGTTCAGTGTAAAGGCGGCATACAGAACTTCATCCCTCTAGCTGTTTCCGTTTATGAGTATGTTCACAGACATAATTCCGAACATGATACTTTCGGACTCCGTTAGGTTTTATAAATGGGAGATTCATCGCAAACTCGAAGTCGAAGATTTTTCAAAGGATGAAACTACTTTCTTCTACTGTACAACTTAGATTTTACGGGCTTCTATCAACCAAGGTCTCTGTTAACCCAGCAGTTAACAGAAAATCGAACTGTGATTTTCTATTTTATTGAAGTCATTGAATTTTCCAGCTTTTCGGTGAGTCCACAGAAACGCAGCCATAATTCCAAAAATAGTTCTTTCGGACTAATAGTTACTTTTTCAAAAATTCGAGGCCAAATTTTCTAAGGATTACTGGAAAAGATTGCCGAATTTGGACCACTTGTATATTTTTAATGAACTGTGATAGAGATGCCATTTTAATTAAAATAATCATAGAATTTTTCATAGTTTATTTATCGTCAAAACAATCCAATATACATTTTAGGAAATACACTTTAAAGTAGGAAAATCTTGCTTAAAACTAGTGTCTTCACTCCAATTAGGGAAATTGGTTGCCAACAATGGGCCACCAATTTCAGAAATCTTAATTAAAGATAAAAAAAAAAATTTTATTTTCAATTTCACACCAACATACAGTGTATAAACCCAAGTATGTCATTTTATGCGCTGTATCATTTCTTCTTCTACTTTTGTTTCCTCACATATGATGTAAAATATTTCCAATTTATTTTACTGATTTCTGGGGTAAGAATTTTGTTCAAGATAACAGTCCAATTAATCTCAAGCTTTATAGAGTATACATACTTAGAGATCTGTAACTGGTCATATAATTTATTGCTACACTAAGTAAGCACCGAAATTATAAAAAAAGTTCATGGCCAAATCAATGTAATCTCAGAGAAGTGTAGTAATGAGTTTACAGTAGCATTTAAATTCACATTTGGCATATTAAATGTTCTTTCAATATATACACTCTTTGAAAATATGGTTTATATAATATATAAGGTTTTATTACCTATTTCTTTTAAATGTTAATTAAAGCAATATATAACTTTCAGTTATGTTAATTTTTTTTAATATTTAATGCTGAATAATTATTTATATAGTGTCTTAAGGAACTTGAAAAAGTTGACTGGATTAAGAACTGATCATAAAAAATTCTAAAACTATTTAAACACACAAATAACGATTTTCTACTATATTATTAATCTTTGTATAATGTTTTTCTTATATTTAAACAACAGATATCATACCATTTTGTTTCAGAAGAAGGTCTATCAAGTAATTTGTGGAAATGAAAATAAAATTACGAATGGAACAAATAAAAATTATAAATATAAGCCTTTTTTTCAAATATGGTTATTATTAAATATCCCATTTCGATCAATTTTACTCTCTTAGTACCTGAAATGCTGTACTTTAAACTCCAGTAGAAAATCTATTTTAATTTTAGAATTGACTTTAAAAAAGAAATTTGCATATTGCAAAATGCACAATAATTATAAAAACAAAATAAGTACTTGAAAGCGAGAAATTCATTCAAATAAAACTGGGGGGGGGGGAAAAATTGAGAGATAAAAAAAATATTGAAACATATGTAGCCAAAACTAGAGACCTTTCTAACACTGGAATCATTACTGACCACAAAAACGGCAGCACCCCCCCCCATCCCATTGTAAAATGAATGCCTTAACAATACTGCATGGAGTGTCAATGGGCATGCTGTTCTTTCTAGTGAGAACTCTCTTTTGAGAAGTATTATTTTTTTGGTAGCATACATTCTTTTTAATATGGATGAGCTGTTATGTCCATATCAGACGGACGAATTTTCTGTCAGTGAGGAACGTCAAAACTGAGAGTACTTCCAATCGCCATACATTTCGGTATGGCGTGTGGTAAGTACTTTTGTAAGATTCGGAAAAACCAGTTTCTGACGGAAAATTTGCCCATCTGACATGGGCTTAGCATAAAACTACTTTTTAAAATTAAATTGAATTATTTCGTTGTTGGTCTAAAACAGTTAATATTTTTGAGAAACTTTGAGTAATATCCTTCAAATTTACATATTTTCTTGCTATACATGCCTTTCATGAACTATTTTAGCTTCAATGTCGTATTTAATGCTCGTTTATGGTGTCATTTGTCCGCAGTGTATATAACGCTACCAAACTTCAGTGATGAAGAGCGTCATCTATCGCATATCAACCGAAGGAATATTTTGGATCCTAGAATTTTTAAAAATATTCCCTCCGTTATGAAGAAGTCGGCGATTTACAAAGAAATTGCAGTAAGCTATAGTATATTCTAAAAAAAATTAGACCTCAGCAATGTGTTTTTGTGGTACTGAAACAATTTACCTTCATTCTACACTTTAAATGATCACTTACTGAAATAGTCTGTACAATTATATTTGTTTACCACTTCTTTTCTCAAAGAAATATATATGTATATTTTTGAATTTGAAAGGAATGCGGCATTGTTACCCCAAAAGTACTTTTATGCATATTACAGTTAATGCATAATATGCTGGTTAATGTTTGAAAGTTAAACCTTTTTTTATATTTATGCGTGAGTTTGAAGTACATTTCTAGGGGGCACAGAGTTGCACGCCAAAGTTTCGTAAACTACCGCAGATGTCTCTACCAGGGAACTGGGAAACTTGGCAACAATAAATTGCATTTTCTTGACTGAAACAAAAACTCTTCGTCATATTGAGATTCGTTAGCCAACAAAATTTTCATTTTTCGCTCTTTTTTTAACATGATAACGGTTTTAAGGCTGGCATACTTTCTGTAGCTTACGTGTTGTAAATATATTTAGGCGCAAAATACAACAGCTCAGCAGACAAAAACCAGACAAAACAAAGGCATCAAGCCAAAGGCATTAGCATGCTACTATATTACGGACAGAAGATTCAAATTCATACATTTTTTTTTCAAAAAATTTATATTTGGAATTCGAAAGTCAACGTCTTTCCTAAGTTGTTAAAAATAAAAGTAATTCTCCCGATATTATGAATATAAATACAGTCTTTGTTGACGTATTGATATAAATTTAAATATTCCTCAAAGAAATCATCGTTAAACATAAATTAGCGAAATAGAAAAAAGCTGATTTTGATTCTTTTCGTTCTATTTCATCCCCTTGGGGAAGAGATTGATTATTCTTTTCAAATTAAAACATGAAACATTTTAGTTACCTTAGAGTAAAATTACATTTGTTTTATTCTTAAGCTCTTTTTGAATATCTTTTTTGTGGTCTGTTTTATCAGATGATAATTGAAATTATATTTATTTTATACGGCGCAAAAATTTGAGAGAAATCTCTTTTACGTAGGTCTTATAAATAAAATAAATGACGCAAGCAAAGATGCCAAAAATGAAGGATTTTGTTTGAGGCCTAAAAAGTGCTTTTTACTTTAAGTATCATTTTAAAAAGTGCTTCTGTCGTTCCGAGTCATTTAAAAAGAAACTTTATGTTTTAAACTTCATTCACATAAAGGTTACTCATTCACACATTTAGCTAATATTAAATATCTCTTATAATCTTCATTTAGTTTATCAAAATAAAATACAAAGGTTAATCAGCATGGATCTCTAACATGAAAATTAATAGCTGGAGCGTTTTTCTCGAGACGTTCTGTAAATTGCATAATGTAAGAATCGTTACGCACAAAATGCAACGATTTACAGGTTAGACCATTGAGCTACCAAATTTGGCACGCATGTATTTTGATTGTTGGTATGTGAGACTTAGAGAGATTTTTCAAGTATTAATTAGAATTTTAATTAATTTAGCGATATTTTGAAGTTTTTCCGCTTTAACTGCCGTAAATATTGCAGCAACAAAATGACATTTAAAATTTTAAAATTTTTTTTCACTGACAATAATGTATTTGGCGCATAAGTTTTTCTTTAATTTTAATAAATTATAAAATTATTTTGATTACAATTTACAACAATATTTTTTGTTATGAAACACAAATCAATACCATTATTGAAACAAATACTTCATGCTGGGGTATAACAAAAGTATGAACATTCGACTTGTTTTTCCATATTGAGTAAGTTCCTTTTTAAATCAAGCTTTTAATAAAATTCTTGAACCGTTTTAGTCAAAATACGAAATAAGCACTGATGAGTTTTCTTTTTTTAAAAGTTAATCCAGTTTTAAATACTGTTGTTATTTTCTGTAATATAATTGATGTATTCACTGAGTTCACAACTATAATCATGACGCGTCGTGGAGACTAAACGTCAGTGAGGTTTTGTCACTTTTCAATGCCTAATATGTTCGAGCAAAAAAAAAAGTGTTTTCACTGGGCGCCATTTACACTTTCTCAGGCACTAATGAACGCAAGGGGCAAAAAAGTCACATTAAGACTCGGTGGCCACTTACCCTAAATACTTTACTGCTATTTCTACTGTCTTTCTTTTCTCAGATACAAGAGATGCATAGAGAAGCAGATATATAGAGAAAGTATTCCGATAATCAAAAAATTTGACCTGTAGGTTTTGGGATTTTTTATTTTGCAGACTATCGTGAGTCCAAAAGAAACATTTTTGGAATTGGAGCTGTCTGTTTGTATGTGAACAAATTAATTTTTAAAATTACAACGGAAAAAAGTAATGATATTTGGTAATTACGCAAAATTTGTAAGTATGTATCAAATGTTGTATCAACTTCGTCAAAGGCAAGATTTTCTTTTATAAACAAATGTTCGATATTCTGTCCTAACAATACAACTAAGCAAAAACTATATATACATATATATTTTAACATGCTCATACAACAAAAAATATGGGCTGTAAGAAAATATAAATATTAAATTTATTGAGCATTAAAACACTCGCTCCACAAACAAATATCCCCTCAAAGTTCTAATGATTCTCCCCTGTTAACTTTATTGATTATCGGTTGCTTGGCAAAACACAAAAGGCATTTTGCTACACAACTGCAATTACAATTCTGCATAAAGTATTTGTAAGCGTTTTTCGTCAGTTAATTGTATAACAGAAAAATAATTCCAGAGTAGGAACTGCATATGCTCTTTTTATTCATAGCCGATTTCTTGCACGTTTTTAGTTAATAATATTTTTATATACTCACAATGGGTTTTACAAACCCTGAAAGCGTTTTTTCTATTATTAAAAAGGAATTAAAAGTGCAAAATATTTAATTTGAGCTTTTCTACTGCAAATGAGAAATTAGAGAAAAAGGTTGAAATAGAGCACAATTTTTCAAATTTATGAAACATTATCGTACTTCCGGCACCTCAATACCTATTCCAATTGCCATCAAATTTTATTTTTGTCTTTTTTGTATCAAATGGCAACTGTTCCGCTCTATGACAAGATAAAAAAAAATTTTTTTTCGTTCCATCCTAATGAAGATTCACCAAAATCTCAAGTTCGAATTTTTTACGATTAAATTACTTTCTCTTTGTAAACTTCGTATACGAGAAAGTCAAAAGAAAGATCATTTGGCAATGTGTCTTCTGCACGAAAAAGTTAATGCATAAGAAAATAAATATCAGGCAACAAAGAAAATACTTTTTTCTATTTTAACAAAGACATAATGGATAACATTACTTATTACACTACTGCTAAAAATTTTAACTCATTTGTGAAAAGATATTTATGGCTTACGAATACTTTTCAGATTATTGCGGTGGACAGATTTTGCTCTTCCATCTTGAAAGTTTACCAACAACAACAGAGCAAATCTAAATCTTTAGAGAACAATGGTCTCAATAATGAGTTTTTGCAAATTACTGACTTAAAGCAGCGGTTTCCACCTTTTATTTCCTTCCATACCTCTTGAGTAGTCTTTTTATTTTGCGAATGTATTTTTTAAATCTCCTCCCACACACATACCTTACTTACACGCAACAGTATTTATTATTAAAGTTATCTCTTGAATTCTTTTAAGTGTCAAACGACTTGAATGAATTGATTAACTTTAATAGGGTTTAATTTTTATTTTACATTTTTTATAATATTATTTAGAATGCACTTATGATGAAATCTAACGATTAGTCATCAGAATAATCAAGTATTTTTGCCTACTTTAATTGCTTTTTATATGAAAAATTTTTAACAAGAAGATTTCAGAGGATTTCGGATTTTTCTGGATAATCCTAAAGAAAAAGAATAAATTAGAAAGCAAAATAGCGGCTTGTAAACATGCAGCTTTTGAAAATGCTTGGATGACAAATGCATAGTCGTGCAATTTTATTGATTGTGGGCGGAATCGGTAAAAACCAATTTATCAATCCATTACTAGGTCTTAATCTACTCCTTCCTTTTTCTTACTTCATTGGTAAGCTTTCGGACTCCCAACTTCAACTTTTTTTACTCGAGTTTCCGGAAACAAATTCTAGATATTTTTTATCATTTTATTCTCTTATGTTTTGTACTTTCTCCATTACCAAGAACATTTTTGCGGACCTCGTAAACCCAGGGGTATATTTACCTTAAGTTGGGAACATCTGACTTCGAGTTTTGAAATTTGGTATGCATATATATTATAATATAAGTACGTGAAATATCTTTTGAAATTTTATAATAATTATAATATTGAATAATTTTAAAAAATTAAAATTGTTCTAGATGTTCTACTTTTATTTTTTTCACTTCGTTACGCATATTGCTGGTAGCGGCCAGGTGGCATGACGCTACGGAGAGTTAAGGTGATCACCATTTGCTTCCAGTGTTCTGATTGGTTGACGAATGGCATCAAATGTTACCTGAGTGCTGACTGGACGGTTTTAGTGAAGTGAAGTGAACTGAAGATATTAGCTTTTGGGTTAGTTTCGCTAATCCCTACCGTCCGCCATTTCATTTTGGAGCTTTATTTGTGCGTTGACGTGTGTGATTTGACTGCCATTCCGGTTGCTGAACATTTTCTGATTTTGCTGAAGGATGTCTTTTTCAACGTTGGTGTAATCTTAGAACGTATTAGTGAACAAGAAGATAAAATGCCCAAGCAAATTATACTGAACGGGTTCAGAAATTACCTGAATTACTTATCGAAAATAGTACATCTTGAGGGAGTGTTTATGTCTACTTCCGAAGACTTTTAAAGGCCAGACGCGTGTCCACATCAGAGTGTTCTTCAAAGACGAAAACGGCCGCGTAGATCCAGCCAAAATGGAGTCTCCCCGAACTTTACAGGATTGGAGGACCGCTGCAGACATGTGTCACTTTGAACCTGTAAAGATACCTGCTGTTCTCACAGTAAGGAAAGATGTTTGTCTGTTTGACCACAATGGTAAAACTACAGATTTGCGTAAGCCTGCAAAGACGTTTTAAACGAAAGGATTTATATTTCAAATTTTCACCGAGTTAGTTGTACCTGCGATGATCAATTTGAACAAGTTGTGGGATCACATGTTTCTTTTTAGAAAGCATAAAAATAAACTTTTAACCTAGAGTACTCTCAAGGAATGTGTGTTAAGTGAAATGAACAAAACATCCTGATACAATGGACGATGAACCTGGCATGATGGGGTGAAACTCTAGCCGAGTAGGGGATTTACCGATGCTATTTGTAAGTACTTTAACAGACTTTATTTCAAATAATCTTATTAGTCATTGTGAGGAAGAACTGCGACTTTAGCTGTGGATTTTCTGTGCGTGTCCTATTGTATGATGTTTTAGAAAAGATTGTTTCAATATTCATCTTCAAGATGCTTTGTATAATGTAGACTGTCATACGTTAGCTGTAAATTGGTCATGTAAATATAACTAATTTTACTTGCGACAGTTAGCGATAAATTTTTGCCTTTTTAGATACTAAATGTATTTTTGAGAAAAGTAGAAGAAATTTATGTAAAATGCGGTTCCTACTGATGTAGTATTTCAATCTGTTGTAAATAATAATATGTTTTTTCCCAATAAATTAACTGTTTCAAAGTGTATTTTGTCTTGTGTGTGTTTTTTTCTTATTTGTATTCTTAGATTTCATACAAGTGTATATAAAGGTTTGTGTAAATCTACTATCTCATTAGTTCTATGAGTATTTAAGAGAACAAACATACCTTTTAAAATTCTTGAGGATTAAAAGATAAAATGGAAGAAAAAATTCTCTTGAAAAGTTTTATGTGTCTTAAATATGCTGCAGGTGTAAATTGCTTTAGGCAGGCCGTAGGGAAATAGGGATTGCTATTAAAAAGATAGTTCAGTTGGGAGGAATCTTTTCGAGTTGAAAGCATTTCCTCCTTCACGAGTGAGTCAATGGTGGAGTTTTGTTGTTTTTCTCCTGCTCCCAAATCCGTTAAAAAATAAAGAAGGTCCTTGTTCCCCACCATTTTCATCCACCTTCTTCTGACATCATCTTAGAGATTTTCATCATTCCTCGATAATATCTGGAATATCACTAATTAGGAATCATAATAATGTGCTTATTTACAGTTATTTATTTGATTAATCTATTTTAATTCACTGGTACGACTTCGATGCGGAATTGCAAAAGTCTTCTATTTCTCAGAACCGGGATTCGAACTCACGTTCATGGGGACAAACGCTCCAACCACTACACCGTACAGATCTGTGTGATAAAAAAATAATTTATTTAAATTTAATGTCACCATGGCTCTCGTGCCCCATCTAGCGGTGTAAAATGGCAACTATTTTCAAAACAAGTAATGTAAGGTTTTAAATTTAGCTTATCTGAGACAACAGTTACTTATACATGTCTAAATAGTATATTAGACCATGCATGGACAAGGATAGAAAATTATTTCTGAAAAATTCTTTCTTTAAAAAATAAGAGCAGCAAAACCCTCAAAGAGGAGGCAGTTATCAAAAACCCCTTTAGAACAAAAGTTCTTAAGCCTCGTGGTACGTAACAGGTCGGGAATGAACCTCAATGTCCAGGCAGGCAAATGTCGATAGAGATTACATGCCGCGAATGTCTGGCATGTGGAAATTACTTCGTACTTCGTGTTATTAGAAGATCTTATACTATTTTATTATGTAATAATATTTATTGTCAAAAGTTATGCGAGTCAGGAACCTGATCTATGGTCACCCGTATTAATTAAGACTTGCCCATGCTATTACTCTGCAAATAAATAATCTGAGAAAAGCAAGCGTTAGAAATAGAAACATAAAAGAATCAGAAATACCAGTAAAGAAATCGATTGCATCTTCTTCTCATGATAATTGAAGTCCGATGTGTGAAGACCAGGAAATATGAGCATCCGAAAAGCCTCTCAAATAAAATGGTACCCCAGTCAAAGTCACATGCTCATTAACCCAGAAGTTGTGTCTTGACTCAACGATACAGGTACGCAGACGTGCCTGGATAGCTTTGACATTGTATGTTTGTTTTGGTCCTCCCATATTATAGACTAGATAGAATTTAATGCCCGTGAGTGATATGTCTCTTGAGTAAGAACAAGTCTAGGACTCCGTGTTTCTCATTCGTTCAGTTTCTTGTTCAGTTTTATTCGTTCGTTCACTATTCGTTCAGTTTTTTTTTCCAGATTACGAATATGATTCATTTGCGTTAAGGGATGGAGAAAATTCAAATTTTAGATAATACAGCTATCATGTTTTTCTTTTGATTTGTTTGAGGACACTATTAGAAAAAAAATATGAAACTTAAAGGAACGATGGGCTTTGAAATTAGCAAAAATGACCAAAATATAGAAATCCGCTTTCTAACCTTTTATCTACATAATATAAGCTTATATGCAAATAAAATAGTATTAAAGCATGAATTTTAAACAAAAACCATAGTTAATGGGTTTTGAGGAATATATATAAGGAATTATTTGATTTTCAATAAGGCACCTGTTATCAAATGGAACGAAATTATCGCTATTTTGAAAATTTTCGTTTGATAGTTTGTGGATGCTATATTTGATAGTTATAGCAGGATTTTGAAAAAATCGAATATACCATTTTTAACGACTTTTATCTCAAACAACGAGTTTTTCTCCAAATTGAAAAATTTTGAAATGCTGCATGCGTCTTAATTTATGGGGAAAATTCATTCAAAATTTATAATATTACTATTGTTTTATATTAAAATTAATCAGGAAATGCATTGGCTGAAAGTTCAGCTAGTTAAAGGTCAATTTTATTTCAGAAAATCACAAAATGTTAATAGTAATTAAGTAAATTATTTACAGAAAATTAACTCTAAATTAAATTACAAAAATTATATCTAGTCTTGTTCGAAATGAAATTTTTATAATAATAATCAAAATTT